>JACBAD010002081.1:0-138924 GCA_014281905.1 Aspergillus hiratsukae
GTCTGGGGGTGCGGGGATCGTACGGGGTGGAGTCTGCGCCGATGTTGCCCTGGCCTGGTTTGCGATGGGTGTTAGAGAATGTCCAAAAAGGTTATTGTGGACTAGGTGTGTATGGTATGCGTACCTCCGCGGCCGTGCGAGACGATTGGTTCGTTTTCACCCATGGTGGTGGGTAGTTTTGTTGTTGGTGAGGATTGGTAGGTATGTACTCTGCGAAAGCGAGGAGATACTGGGATGAACATATTAAAAGTGTGAATCAGTTGATGGTACGGATACTATGACTTACCTAATATAAGCTATAATATGCTCAGTGGAGGGGCCGTGGGCAAATGCGGGATGGAGAGGGATTGACCGCTGGATATATAAAGATAAGGACTAGAGATGGGGCAACTTCTCCAACAGGTCAGACTAAAGAATGGAAAAAATTGCACCACTCATTCTACCCCTGAGGAGATCGTTAGGACACCAAAGGTCATCGTTATGATATAATAATAATACTAATGATGAACCACTCGTCAAAGCACGCATGCAGCCTCGTGGTCTCGGAGACTGGAGAAAGTGCCTGTAAGTCTGTGACGTCGAGGCGCAGTGGGCTGATAAGATACGCCGGCAGTGTCATATTACTGATTGGTCCCAGCCGTGACTAAAGTGGTTGCTGATAAGAGATGTCTTGGCGATGATGATACCTTACCTACTATCAGCGAGCAATGGAAATTATCATAGTCGCACAGTACAGTCATCAACAAACTTTATTCAATATTTGAATTATGACTACCTTTAACATATATGAAAAAGAGCGTCCCCCAGATCTCACTGTAACCGATAAAGCACGAAGACATTATCACGATACCCTACCCTCAGGCCTCAATCTTCTAGAAGCCGGCGGTCTTTGTTTCTTTCTTCTCAGCGGGAGGTCCACCGCCGGTGGTTGGAAGACCCATGAAGATCTTGAACGAGTCGTAGCTGAAAAAGTCAGTACGTCTGCCACTGTTTCTAGAAATTGAAGGGTGAAACTTACATCATCCATTGCAATCCAGTCTGTACAAAGAGTTGTTAGCTTATAACCCAAACACATGCAGAAAGAGGACTCACAAGAGTTCCGATCATAACAATCCTGACCGGGAGACCGTTCCAAAGACCCCTGAAGCCAATCTCCTTGTAGATACGGCCCATTGCAGCACCAAATGACTCGCCAGGCAGTCGGTTAGCATTCAGCTTACTCACCATAACATCAGCGGGATGAGACACGACGGCGCAAAGAATACCGGCCAAGTAACCACCAGTGAAGGCGACTGCAGTCTGCGTGCCCTTGCCGTACTCTTCCTTCTTTCTGGGCAGACGCTTGTAGATGGCTTCCACAATGGTTTCGAAGGAAGCGAATTTCATCATGGTGTATGGGATTTGTCGACCCCAAAGCGGATACAAGCCTTTATAGAGACTATGTTGCGATCAGCGGGGAGAGATCAAGGAGGTAATTCCTGAAGCGACATGAACTTACCCAGCTACTCCTTCCTTGTCGACGAGTTGAGAGATTCCAGAGAAAGTCCCCTTGAACTCAGGAGGAATAGTCGTCTGCGTGCGCACCTTGACAGCTTCGAATGGGCATAGGGCGACATCAGCAATGAGTTCGGCCGAAGCACTGGCAGCGAGGTACACGGAGGTCTTCCATTTATGGGCACGCTCCGGTCCCACGAGATCAGAATAGAACTTCTTGAAGAATTCGTAACCGCCATATTTGAATGCTCCTTGAGCCTTTGCCCCTGTCAGTCAGTTCTGGTCAAAAGTGCGCCATAAACCGTCAGCTTACGCTGTATCCGAAAAACGTCGGACTCCAACCAGTGAACACGCCTCTGATGCCTTCTGCACTGCGAATCAGGCGCCATGCCTCTATGTTGCTCTTGTACAGCTGCGGATCAACTTGTCGGCGGCATTTGACCAAATCCAGTGGCGTCACTGCTGTATGGGTAAGACCCTGTTAACCGGTTAAATGTTTATCGAAACAGACGATATGAGCTCCTGAGACCTACACAAGCCAGCAGACCACCGAAGGCACAAGCAGCGTAGTACTTGGGAGTCCATGGCTCAATCTTGCCTGTTTTGGATTGGGCCTTTTGACTGGCGACATCGAATTCTCGAGCCGCCTCTTTAGTAAAAGCATCAGCTTTCTTCTTGGACTCATCAATCACGCTCCACGCCGGGAAAGGCTCCCGTCTGATCGAACCCGGAACCCCCGCTTGTTTGGGCACTTTGGGACGGTTCAGAGGGTTCTGGGCGTTGAAGGCCTCAAGGATCACACTGTCAGAGGGAAACATGGTGGCCAATTTGGAATTGATCCGCAGTTAGCTATAACTATTAATTGACGATGTCTGGTCGATTGATCTGATGAGCCGGTACGAACGGATCCTCGATACCAGTCGTGGTCTCCACTCGTAAGGCTGGTGAGCGGATTAGCCGGTTGGAAGAAGGCAAGTAGATGAGTACGAATACGAATCTGATTTCGAACTTTGCACTTTAAAGAAACGCCACGGGCACAGACAATCCCAAGCGGAAGTATTGATGATTACATCGAGATGAGAAGAGGGAAGGGGATGAAGAGGTGTCTGACAAGGGCCGGAAGGACGATGACGTCGGACTTGGAGACGTACTTTTGGCATTCTGATTAACTAAACACCCGTTCTCCGCTCACGACTCTTTTTTCCCCTCCGCGCCGATCCCGATCCGTCAAAGTTAGTGGACCACAGTCGTTAAAATTAACCTTGACTCAAGCTCGATTGCTATTACTGTCAATATCGCGACGAGTAATTCTTTACAGGCTTATTGTGACTTTGCAACAGTGCCATTGATTGATGGTGCGAAGGACTCACTGCTGAAAACCATTCTGCCCCTCATCCTAATCCACCCCTCCTGAATCCGTGACACGATTTTCTCCGAAAATGGCCTCTTATATAACCGCCAGCGAGGCATTCTCTCGTGAGAAACTCGCGCCAAATGTCGAGGTATCCACAAGTCAGACTGCCTGGGCTGACAAGTATAGAGGGGTTCGTCTTCCCTCTAAGGCAATCAGAATTCCACAAGAAGCACCTCGATGTGACTAACCTCTGTTGTAGGCTACGGTTGAAGATCTAGACCCCCCTCCTGCGCTCTCCGTCTCTCCCAGCGATTCCATTGCCTCCGCTATGCTCGCAGCATATGAGCGCGATTATACCCACCTGACAGTCATCTCATCCAATCGGGCTCTACTCGGATACCTGAGCATACCGCGACTCAAGGAGTTGCTCAAACAAGGCGCTGTCAAGGAAACGGACACTGTCTCGACTGCCATGCAGCGCTTTAATCGCAAGCGTGGCACATATCAGGTCATCACAATGGAGACGCCATTAGAGGAGTTAGAGCAGTTCTTCGAGAGTGAAACGGGCCCCAACGGGGAGAAGAGAGAAAAGCAGCAGTTTGCTGTGGTCACCGATGCGTCCCGGAAGTTTGTACTCGGGGTTGCAACCAAGGCTGATTTGGAGGAATTCGTCAAGAGAAGACCAGCATAGATACCAACAGTTGTTTAATGTGCGTTTCTTTGGACACTACTTCTTGACTTTATCACATACCTCGAGTCTTGTTCGTGCATCTGCAGGCGTCAGTGGCTTTGACTTGAGTCTTGGACATCTTGTGAGGAGGACCAAGTGCATGCGACACACATAGTGTGTGACTATCATCGCATGCTTGACCATGAAATATAAGGGATGGAATGGGGCTATTCAACAAACAATCGGAACCGGATTTACTTCAGAGCTTTTCAACACACAGCATCCACAACTTCGCCAGTCGAAATCATTACATATCAAAGTACACATACAGGTATATTCAGAAACGGAATAAAGCGACTGGAGCTAATTAGCCAGCGAAATTGACCCAATTTACTGGGCCTTTTTCTCTTTCTTCTTTGATGCTGCTTCCCTCTCTTCTCGATCATCTTGCCATGCCACGTAGATATAACCGAATAAAACCAGATTCGCAGTGATGGCGGCAGTGATACCAGCCACAGTTGAGCTCGCTATTCAAGTCAACATCAATCTCAATGAAGCGAAATCACTGAGGATGGAAGAAACACATACCGCCGGAGTTTACTGTGACAAAGTACATGCCGATAGGACCAACAACCATGGCAGCTGTGAATCCCAGCAGCTTGTAGATGACATCCCTATATAAGTATAAGCAGAGATCAATTTGTACATGAGACAATCCATATGGTCGACTGCGGAGTATAGTGACATGTACTGGTGACTACTTACGCAGGAACGGCAGGGGTAACATCAGAAGGAGCTGATTCCTTTGGCGGCGGCGCAGCAGCAGCCTCTGCATAGGATTTCTCTTGAGTGAGACGGCTAGTCATTATGAGTGAATGAGAGAAAAACTCCTGTTTTGTTGCTGTTGTAACTGTGGAGTCGAAGACGAGGAATAGATTCAATATGCAATTGTTGACAAGCCGATGATGGTGATGAGCAGATGATAGTTTTTCTTCTTCGAATAGGCTTGGTCAGTTGCTCTCGATGAAGAATAATGCTAGATAAAAGGTTGAGCTATGGAGAACTTGATATGCATCTACTCATAAAATGTTACTTCATAGTAGGGTAGGGAGCTTAGCTTAAGCTAGGTGACCTAATGGCAGGCACAGGTAGCGGAGCTGATGGAACACTCCTCAGCGGCATGTGATTGGTCAGTCTTGTTCAATAGTAATGGCGTGAATACTTAGAGAGGTACTGGCGACTTTTCGAGGCAGATGAATACAATCGTATGATTAATGTTGCCGTCCGACAATGGAAGATAAAGTATTATCCTATCTTTACATCTTGATTGACTTCGCATAGATGCTGCATTATCTACAGTGCTATGTGTTATTGTTTCCCAGTTGGTCTTAAATTGAGGCGCCAGTTCACGTGACCCAGGCGCGTCCGCCGCGTTTGCTAGAGGGAAAAAAAGACGACAGTGATGGAATGAATTCTGGAGAAGCAGGCGAGCTCTCTTTCGGCCCTTCGTTGGGGGTTTTGCTCTTGTTTCATTGCTGTCTGATTTGTCCATCTTTAATTCGATCTTTATTGCTTAATAGCGTGTTTCGATTGAAACCATGGACGATTCCGTCCCTGATACCCCCGTCAGCGACAGGAAGATTGTCCGCAGTACGCCTCCGACCGGCGTCAAGGATGATACTGAATATGAGACTATCGCCACACTTCCGCTGCCCGCTCAACCTTTCCAATCACTTGCAACACAATCGTTGACCCCTGCTTCTCAGCGACTTACTCAACCGACACAAATCATTGATGTCCCTCATTCAGCCAAAAGTCACGTCCAAGTTGCCGCTTCTTCTCCCCCAGGTCCGGCCTCCTCGCCTTCTCGTCCTGCCTCGCTGGGAGGTCGCCTTTCCAACTCGATGGCGCCTCCTGGAACGCGATTCTGCCCTCCTGCCTCTGCCGGACCTGCGAAACGTACACCCCGCATAGACCTTGACGACGACGGCCCAACATATGTTGGTGGATCCTCCGACGAAGATACACAATTGAAAAGAAGCACGGATATCAAACCATCTATGTTCACGAAGTCATCGCGAAGTCCCGAAAAAGTCATGGATTCCCCCGTGAGCGCCAATTCTTCGTCTTTTGATCGGTTCAAGGAGATCACCTCCTCCGCGGTCTACAACCCTAGCGTCAAACGCCCTGCTTCTCAGATGGACCCGACTCCCAAAGGAATCCCCATTAAAAAGGCCAGGCAGAGTGGCCCTTCCCGCGCTCAGCCAGTGGAGGTGGCCGTTATGTCATTACAAGATATTCAGGACTACCAGATGAGGGTCAAAGTGGAGAGAATGTTGAAAGTGATGCCGCAGAAATCGGTCCAAGCTTGCATGCAAGCTCTTGTGTTCAAGCGGGGCAATTATGAGGACGCATTGGATCATCTGGCAAATACAGAGGAACGAGATGCACCTGGTTCATCGGACGATGAATTGATTGCAGTTCAAGAAGCCGAACAGATCGCACCGGCGAAGCAAAACATTAAAGCTCGAGGGACAATCCAGGATAAGTGGTCGGCCATGAACCTGCAGAAGAACTTGGCAAGCCAGAGGGCCCAATCGCAGTCGCAACCACAACCGCTGGACGAGGAAGAAGCGAAGCCACGGAGACGCTTGATGAGAGGACCAAAGAATCGCGTGGTTTCCCCGAGTCCTACTCCCTCCGAGACTCCTCCCAAGAAAAAGCCCGGACGACTGGTACAGGGACGGAAACAGCCTTCGCCTGCACGTTCCGAATCACCTGAAGCACCTTTGATCATAACGGACGACTCTGATTCTGGTGTTGACGATACATTGGAAAATGGGGAATCCGCAATCAAGGTTTTGAGGTTCATCAATACGTGTCAGGCTGTCGAGCTTGCAGACCTGGCTGCAACGACGGAGGATGTTGCCCAAGTCATCATCTCCCACCGTCCATTCAGATCCCTAGACGAGGTCCGCGCTGTACCCGCCCCGTCAACGCAGCAAAGCACAAAGCCAAAGGGCGCCAGGGGCCGAAAGACGCCGAAGCCTATTGGTGACAAAATCGTGGACAAATGTCTCGATATGTGGGTGGGTTATGAAGCGGTGGATTCATTAGTCGCCAAATGCGAAGCGCTTGGCCGCCCGGTCGCAGCAGAAATGAAGAAATGGGGCGTTGATATCTTTGGAAAGCGGGACGGTGAATTGGAGCTCGTATCAATCGACCGAGAGTCGCACGATTCTGGCATTGGGACACCTGCTAGTCAGCGTACCGACGAGGACAGCGATGGCCCTGCGTCTGGTTCACGCAAGTCTCGTTTCATTTCTCAACCCGGTATCATGAGTGACGACCTGAAGATGAAAGATTATCAAATTGTGGGGATTAACTGGTTGTCCTTGCTGTTTGAGAAGCAATTGAGCTGCATTTTGGCCGATGATATGGGACTTGGAAAGACATGCCAGGTCATTGCATTTTTAGCACACTTGTATGAAAAGGGCATAAAGGGACCGCACTTGGTCGTTGTGCCTTCGTCAACAATCGAGAACTGGCTTCGGGAGTTTCAGAAATTCTGCCCGACACTGTCTGTCATGCCCTACTATGCTGGGCAAGCAGAACGCGCCTTGATCCGCCAGACTATCGAAGATAACCGTGATGACATCAATGTGATTATCACCACCTACACTGTCGCAAAGGCAAAGGTTGACGCTCATTTCTTGCGCAACATGGACTTCTGTGTTTGTGTCTACGATGAAGGACATATGCTCAAGAGCAGTACATCAGTGTTGTATGAGAAGCTGATACGGATTCCGGCTCGATTTCGACTTCTCTTGACCGGTACGCCGTTGCAGAACAATCTCCAGGAATTGGCCTCGCTACTGGGCTTCATTCTTCCAAAGGTCTTTCAAGAGCGCAAGGAAGATCTTCAGTATATCTTTGCAAACAAGGCAAAGACAGTGGATGAGTCGCACTCCACACTTCTCTCGGCGCAGCGCATTGAACGAGCCAAATCCATGCTCAAGCCATTTGTATTGAGGCGGAAGAAGCATCAGGTAATCGACCTGCCGCGTAAGATCTCTCACGTCGAGTATTGCGAGTTGAACAGCGCTCAGAAGGAGATCTACGAGCATGAAAAGGAAGAAGTTCGTCAGCTCCTTGCTGACCGCGCTGCCGGAAAGAAGACTGGTAACAGGTCCGCCAACATTCTGATGAAACTTCGACAGGCGGCTATACATCCTTTGTTATACCGGCGTCACTACACCGATAACATCCTCAGCCGTATGGCCAAGGCCTGCTTGAAGGAGGAGCAATGGTCTCAATCCAACCCAGACATCATCTTCGAAGAGCTGCAGGCTTATAATGACTTTGAATGTCATCAGTTGTGTCTCAATCACCCTCATTCGCTCGGGAAGTTTGCTCTCAAAAATGAAGAGTGGATGAAATCGGGGAAAGTCGACAAGCTCTGCGAGTTACTCAAACGGTTTCAAGTGAACGGGGACCGCACACTGGTGTTCTCCCAGTTTACACTCGTCATGGATATCCTCGAGCATATCCTTGAGACTCTCCACCTGGGTTTCGTTCGATTGGATGGTCGGACGAATGTAGAGGATCGTCAGTCCATTCTGGACGCTTTCCATGAGCGAACCGACATTCCTGTATTTCTGCTTTCGACCAAGGCCGGTGGTGCTGGAATCAATCTGGCCTGTGCAAATAAAGTCGTCATCTTTGATTCCAGCTTCAACCCACAGGAGGATGTGCAAGCGGAGAACCGAGCCCATCGCGTTGGGCAAACCAGGGAGGTAGAAGTCATCCGGCTTGTCACCAAGGACACGATCGAAGAGCAGATCTACGCTCTTGGTCAAACCAAGTTGGCTCTCGACCAAGCCGTAGCAGGCGACGAAACCGAGAGTAAAAAGGGTGAAGAAGCCGGAATGAAGGTCGTGGAGGACATGCTTCTTGCAAAGCAAGAGGAGGCGAAGCCAGATGGCACGAACGCCTGATCCTCTTTCAGTTTTAGAGTCATCTGTTACAGTTTATCTGATTGACTTGGATTTCTGTCTAGAACGCGTTTTCTGCTGCAAGCGAGTCGTTCGTCTGCATATCATGTACCGGATTGTTGAGGGACACACCTGCATTCTGCTGTTCTCAGATCGGGCATGATTCAATGGGTCCCGCCATTGTTCTTTCTTTCAGGGGTTCTAGCATACATAGCATTCACCAATGCCTGTAGTGGTTGGTGACATTTTTAGAGTAATAGGAGCATTATTGAGTTAACCAGAGGTCGTTGGTCCTCTACATCTTTGATAGAGCAGTTGCTTGCCTTGCTGTAGCCTAACTACGCATCGCTAGCCTCCATGGTGTCTAACCATTCCTGGGGTGTGTCTCTGATATTACCACCCTGACCACTGGTATTCATTATGGGACAGATAGCACCATTACCTTGCACAAGGCTGTCTGGTAGATCGACATCCCAAAGTACTCCACAGTTGAACCAAGACGAATGAATATATTCACGAACCAAAAGGTGGGAATCTATAAACAGATATCTAGAAACAAACTCCGGACAAAGAAAACCCGGTAAAGGTCATCCATACGTACACCGTAACATGCAGAATTAGAGCCAAGCTATGCCGTGCGATTGAAAAACAGGAAGAGAGATGAGTGAGAATGGAAAGTCCTTGGACGCGACTAGAGGTGGAAGATGAGCGCTATATTCATGCAGTAAGCTCCTGCTTCTGAGTCACCTCTGTAACTGGGACAGTGATATCGATAGGGTGATCTTCCGGCTTCGACTTGACGGGGGCCGGGATGGAGTTGGTGCGAATGGGCCCTCCTCCGCTCACAGCTGGTGAGGCTGCTTTGGGCCTGGGCGCACCGCTTGCCGCACGAGCGGTCTCGTTATTCTCAAGGGCGTTTTTGACGGCGACATAGCGAGCGGAGTCCTCCATTTCGTTCTTCTTGTAGACGGACTTGTCGGTGAGATTGAGGAGTTCGTCCACTCGGGCGGCAGCCGGAAGCAG
Organism: Aspergillus hiratsukae; assembly: GCA_014281905.1. Taxonomy (NCBI): domain Eukaryota; kingdom Fungi; phylum Ascomycota; class Eurotiomycetes; order Eurotiales; family Aspergillaceae; genus Aspergillus; species Aspergillus hiratsukae. Next base: position 9,536 of record JACBAD010002081.1, read on the forward strand.
GTCATCGAATTTGAGGAAGTGGCAGTAGTCGGAGTAAGACTTTGCTGTCTTTGCATCTTGGAATTCCCTGTTTTTCCCGGGGACGAGGATGTTCATGAGGAATTTGGTATTTCCGAAGCGGTTCTCGCACTCGATGCAGGCTTGTAGATAGTCGCGGACCACCTCCCTCCAGGGGAGTAAACCACCCTCTGCTTCGGAGCGGAAACATGACGGGTTCGACTCGGCCGCTGTCGCTATCATGGCTCCGTCCACCCCAAACTCCTTCATGAGCGCAAGCGCTCCGTCCCGAGACGTGACGTCGCCGTTCATGACGCATGCAACACCAGCATCGCGACAGATAGATGCAATCATCGGCAACTGGTCGCGGATGGCACGTTCGCGAGGTCGCATTGGTGTCGTGCGGCAATGGACAGTCAAACCTGTAATACCTGTGGCAACGAGTCTCTTGACGAGGCTTTCGGTCTTTTCCGGCGTCTCCAGGATACGAATTTTGACCGAGATGCCGATCTGATAAGGATTTCCCACTTCCCGAACAAGGGATTCAAGGATAGAGACGAGCTTGTCTGGAGTCCGTAGGAGTGCTGCTCCCATTCCACCGCTCGTACTGAAAGGTTTGGGACATCCGGAATTCAAATCGATCCCGGCAACGTCGCCTGCGACAAATTTGGCTGCTTCTACAGCCAGTTCTGGCGATGCAGAACCGATCTGAAACACCAATTTTCCCTTCTCACGCACGGGGTCAATCCGATATAGAATGGACTCCTTAGCAGGTTTGTCTTCACGTCCACCGTTCGAGGGAAATCTGATATACTCGATGCATCCGTTGCGAGGGTTCACTCGTCGGGTGGCTCCGATGAGCGATCGGTCAATCGTTTCAGGACCCCAAACAAGATCCGCGCCGTATTTGAGAGCGAGAAGACGTGAAGGCAGCTCTCCCGAACGTACCATCGGTGCCAGGACTACTTTGCCACGGTAGTCGACCCCGTTGGCGGGGATAGGAACGCGGGGTGTCGTGAGTGAAGTCATTGCTGATCGGAGGAACCTTAACATAGCATTATTGACGATTTTGAGACACAGCAAGTGCAAATGAATGAGAGAACGTGGTGTATAAAATAACGTAGTTCTCTAGAAGTGTAAACCGATGACTACAAAGTGGATGGCGACGGACATTAAAAAAGCGGAGATGAAAAAGTTGGAGTCACGTGAAGATAATCTGATAAGGCTTTGTCCGCCATTGTCAGTACTTCTCTACTTCGGGGTAGTCCGTTCGTCAGGCACATGAGAGGATCGATTGGAGAAATACTAGAATGGATGAGGCAAGATATGTTGGTATTCTGTCGCCATCTTCCTTATATTGAGAGCTGATTTCTCTCTTCGGTTCAGAAGAGATACTCGCTGTGCTTATGCTGTAGCTTCCCGTGTGCCTGAGCACTAGTCTTAATACTCTGGAGACAATAGACTAAACCAGGGTAACATGATAATATGGGGAGTAAGCGGCCAGGTAAAAATAAGGTTATCCAGGTCAGGGCACGCGATCCCTGTTAGGTGAATTATTAGAGCTCTAGGTATGGAGAGATCTGACGAGAAAAGTTAAGAGTTATTGTTCCTATACAATAATGGCCTTGTAAGCTGGTCATTGTTCAACATGGGTCTTCGAATGCCCGCACAGATCGAGTATACCTGGAAGCACCCTACTACGGAGTACCATGATCCTACGCAAGGTACCTTAGATATCATCATTACCTCAAACAAAATGACAGACTAGCATCACAACAGCGGAATAGCACTAATATAAATTGCGGAGCCCCGCTGATTATTCTTTCCCCTGCACCGAGGATCTTCTGTCGTGCCGACTACCTCTGGCAGTTTCCGGGTATATTGGAGAGACGTCCAATAAGCCGTGGTGAATGGTCTATTCGAGAACTGTTCCTACTATGATTGCAAAAGCAAATAGACAACAACTGGCAGCAGGAAGAGAAGTTCAATAATCAATAAGTAGTAGCATAGGGAGGGAGATGTCTTTGTACCTAGGTATCTTTTATGGTCGGTGGCCCTGTAGATGGGCCTCGGACACCTGTCGCCAGGATTCCCGACGCCGATTTTCCATCCCGACAATTTCCAGCAATTTTTTGCCTTTGATCCCCTTTGCTGGAACAGTGCTATAAACGGCGTAAAGTCGATCCAGGGTCACAATCACAAGCTTAAAAATCGATCTAGATCTGTCAATTGAGAAACCCTGCCCGAATTCCTTTTCTCCTCTATATACAATCAATGTCCCCGGTGGCTCTGCGCATGCCCAGCAGAGGACTACTGCCCCTGTCTCCATTGCTCCGACTGTCCACCGCCTCACCGGCCCTCGCCCGCTCTCGTTCGCCCAGTCCACGCACATCAGCAACGCTGGCTCCCCCCACTCAACAAGCCCCTCCTCCCTCCTCCCTCTCGTCCTCTTCCTCCTCCATCTTCTCTTCTTCCTCCTCCCCTCAACAAGCAAATTTGTCTTCGTCATCATTGTCAAGAGTTCGTTCGTCGGTCAGCTCCGCGTCAACTCGTGCTGCTCTTCTTTCTAGACATTTTTCTTCTTATACCCCGCCGCAATCGCCCAACATGTCTTACACCGTTCGCAAGATCGGCCAGGCCAATACCCTGGAGCACCGTGTCTACATTGAGAAGGATGGCGTCCCAGTTTCTCCCTTCCACGACATTCCCCTCTACGCCAACCCTGAGCAGACCATCCTCAACATGGTTGTTGAGATTCCCCGCTGGACCAACGCCAAGCAGGAGGTACGCAATTCGGATCGCCGAGACACTAGGGGTTGCTATTTCTGGTTACTGGAGCATTCGCTGATTCGGCTTGGATATTTAGATCTCTAAGGAGGAGTTCCTGAACCCCATTAAGCAGGATGTCAAGAAGGGCAAGCTCCGTTTCGTCCGCAACTGCTTCCCCCACAAGGGTTACCTCTGGAACTACGGTGCCTTCCCCCAGGTAAGCCAACTCCATGGACATGGTGCATGTCCAGGCCAATCAATGCTAACCGGAGACCTTTCTATGGGTTAGACTTGGGAAGACCCCAACGTTGTCCACCCCGAGACCAAGGCCAAGGGTGACAACGACCCGCTCGATGTCTGCGAGATCGGTGAGCTTGTTGGTTACCCCGGTCAGGTTAAGCAGGTCAAGGTTCTTGGCGTGATGGCTCTGCTCGACGAGGAGGAGACCGACTGGAAGGTCATCGTCATCGATATCAACGACCCTCTTGCCCCTAAGCTCCACGACATTGAGGATGTTGAGCGTCACCTTCCTGGCCTTCTCCGTGCTACCAACGAATGGTTCCGTATCTACAAGATCCCCGATGGAAAGCCCGAGAACCAGTTTGCCTTCTCTGGCGAGTGCAAGAACAAGAAGTGCGTCCCTTGTTACTCCGTCTGTTATCATCTCCCTGAGTCTAACATTTCACTTTTCTAGGTACGCTCTCGATGTTATCCGCGAGTGCGCCGACGCCTGGGAGAAGCTCATCACCGGCAAGAGCCCTCGTGGCGAGATCAGCCTGTGAGTACTCCATTGATCGTAGTTACACACATGCGGAATGATTCAACTGACTTTGACAGCGCCAACACTTCTGTTGAGAACTCCCCTGACCGCGCCGACCCGTCCCAGCTTGCCAGCATCCCTAAGGGCGAGAACCTGCCTCCTGCGCCCATTGATGGCAGCATTGACAAGTGGTTCTTCATCTCTGGTGCTGCTGTTTAAATATATATCGAACAAAAGTTCTAGAAATTTAAAATGCTTTCTGTTCGTTCTCCGGGCGAATATTTAGTACTTTGCATATTCCCACATTTGCTTCATATTCTTAGAAAAGTGCTGGGCTGATTCAGTAGAATTTGTCAGTTATATTGAAACTAATGCAAGTAGCACGAAGAATCCTCCTTCAATGAGCCGACGTATTATTGCTGTCAAGACATAAAATAAACAGATCTGGCGGGCTGAAAAGTAGAAACGTCTTGTTCAATGCTAATATATACAAAGTTCGTCACCTCGGTTATGGCTCGTCAACGTCTTTTCCAAATTTCACACGCAACAATCATTGCTCGACCCTCCCCTTCTATAGTACAAAAGCACAATGAGAAAACACGAACCCGATGTCCTCGGCGCCGTAGCGTGAAACCCGCAATGATACCTAGAAAAACACAGCGAAAACAATGTACGGACCCAAATATCAACCCTTGAGGCTCTGCTCTCGCTCGATGCTCCGTCCCACACGCGCAAGTTCTTCGATCACATCACCGATCTTCATTTGGTTCTTGCCCACCTCGATCTTGACCTCCTTGCCTCCTCTGAACCCTACCGTCATCTCGGGGAGCTGTGTAGAGTGGCGCGGCAGCTGGGTAACTTGGATATCGATATGCGTCGGACTCGAGGCGGGTGTTGTAGAAGGGTTGCGGAGGAGAGAGAGGAGCAAGCGGCAGGGACGAGCGGACCGGGAGAACGGGTTGAAGGTCGCCCGGAAGGAGGTGATTGTGTGCAGCGGGATGGTCATTTTGGTGGGGTCTCCTTGTGATGTGCGTCTGAATAGGAGTATGGAAGGGTCAATTGGAGGTTCGCTGCTCGAGAAGTCAGTTTAGAGCACAGGGGTGTGTTTGCTGAAGCTGATGAGACAAACATACGAGGTCTTTTGATTACCGAGTGGGATGCCGGTTGGGTCAGCTTTCCGCGCTTGATCCGGTCAGTCGGGAGAGTTTGTATGTGGGAAGAACAGTAACAGTCAGACCCTTGGAATTGAGGATGGTGGGCTCTGAGATCCAGAAATCAATCGTATAGCGATGGGCTGTTCCTGATCTACTCCGTACCTAGAAAATTACCTCGCAGTCGGCGGCGGAGAGATATGTTTGTCAAAGATGCAAACACTTTCCGGCCTCAGGAACATATGACGCTGCGGATTGTGGACACGGGTGGTCCTCCGCAAAGCAATAAATAGCACACGCCAGCAAGGGAATCGGCCTTCTCAAAGCGAAGCTCGAAGAGCAACGGCTTTGGATTGTCTGATGCATTATTGGTCACTCCGCATTCAATGACTTGGACATATCCCGCGACCTACGCACATACTACCGAACAATCTTGATCTATACTACATACACACTGCTAGGATGGCTTCAACAGCCGCTCTCCAAGCTCGCCTCAAAGAGCTCTCTACAGCTCTGGCACAGATACACCCGCTCATCGATCGCCTAAGGAATTTCACAGTGGCTATTGGACAAGGCGACCAGGCCCGCCTGGAACTAGGACAGGAAATTCACGGCTCGTTGAAAGAGGCGGAAGAACAGATGGAGATTTTGAAGGTTGAGGTTGAGGCACTTGAGATTGGGAATGAAGGCGGACGGAAAGGTGTGGACAATGCGAAAGAGCTGGAAAAAGAGCGGATCGTTGCGTTGGCGGGGCGGCTGGCCGATGAGATCAAGAGGTGAAGTGCCTCTCCCGTCTACATCTACCCCTGCTAACTTGCTTGTCTAGGACGAGGGTGGAATTTCGCAATGCTCAGCTCCAGGCGAAACGAAACGCGGAGGCTGCAAAGCGCAAGGAGAGAGAGCTATTGTTTTCGAGGTCACAGAGTGCTGAGCGCCGAAGTCAGTCTACCGAGAAGCTGTCGCATGATGATATTGTCAAGAACGCCTCTAGCGATGTTACCGCAGCATTGCGCAGGACGCACCAGCTGATGCAGGCGGAACTATCTCGAAGTCAATTTGCCCACCAAACCCTAGGTTCGTTATTCTTTCATTGGGCGACCGTCTTCAAGATGCTAACCCTATAATCACAGAGCAATCGACAGCTGCCCTATCCTCATTGTCGGAGTCTTACACCGATCTCGACACTCTCCTCTCATCCTCCCGCAATCTCATCGGTTCACTCCTCCGATCTCAGAAGTCTGACACATGGTACCTGGAAACAGCATTCTATATTCTTGTTGGAACAATATCTTGGCTCATATTCCGTCGCATATTATATGGACCACTCTGGTGGCTTGTGTGGGTGCCAATCAAGTTGATAACGAGGTTCGCATTCGCTGTCCTTGGGACAGTCGGAATCACTGGCACGGCCGTGCAATCACATTCTTCAGCGTCGCTCAGCCAAAGCATGCCTCAGGAAGCACCAACATTGGGACAAACAGCCGTCATGCCTAGCGCTTCCACCAGCGCTACTTGGGATCAAGCAGAGGCCTCTGAAGAGCAACGAGAAACTGATCGCATGATTGATCAGATAGGCGATATGGTAGAAAAGAACAGCAGACCGGAGGAAGAAACCAGCATCGACGACGTATCGCCAGAAGAGAGGCGACGACAGCAGGAGATCCCGCGAAATCCAAAGAAACGCATGTACGAAGCCACGGAAGTCGAACAAAGCCGGAGAGATGAGTTATAGATGTAGATGTACCTGTTTATCAATGCAGACCATGTCCGCGAGCATTCGCTGCATCACTTATGAGATACGAATAAAAAGAAATTAAGAAATTACTTCCAGCGAGTTTAAGCAAACAAGAGAGTAAAGATGGAAAAAGTACAAAAAGGTAAAACAGTACAGTTATGTGAAAAAGAAAAGATCTGACAAGAGTGGGATTCGAACCCACGCCCTCTTACGAAGATGAGGAAACTCTGAGAGCTTGGTATTAAGGTGAACCTTAACCTCACGCCTTAGACCAACTCGGCCATCTTGCCTGGGATGAGCTTTTGTACTTATTTTGAATTAATGAACCAAGGAACCCCGGTGAGTCGTTCTTATTGATCTCCTACTGCAGGTGATTTGACGTCACATGACGAACTGATGGACAGGTGAGGAGGGCTGTTACCAAACGGTCTGTCAGTTCATTGCATGCATTCCGACGTTCTGCATATAGCAGTCCTTCGTCGCCGATCTGCTATCTGCTTTCCCCTCTTTTTCCAAACTCGCCTTTCATGCCCTCATGAACCTCTATGACAACTCCAGATGCCTTTCGAGATGCGGAGTACATCGCTGACGTGTCCGGCATATCTTATGGAAGCGTCGCGAACCTCGCCGACCAAGATGCTAGTGTGTTGAGCCGCGAGAATGAGCGCATGAGAAAGCTGCAGTCGGCTGCAAAGGTCGCGTTCATTGATCGTCTACTCCGCGACCTGGACATCCTGATCTACTGCGAGCTATCTGCGCTCTATTACATGGAGTGAGCTGCCTCAATTTCATCATGACTGCTTTCTAGAATTGCTTTGAAGAGCATGTTCGTTCGGAGTGTGGCTTGCGCTTTACTAACAGTACTCTCTCTGCTTTGCTCCAGTTGCTCAGTCATACTCTTCGCAATCCGTGCTATCGTGCAGTTGATATTCTTCACCCCCAAAGCCCCTCCTTTTGATCCGACACGGAATCAACCCTTCATCGGAGCTATCTTCGTCAGTAACATCTTTTGTATGATCTTTCACAACTTCTTCAGTCGTCCTGAGGCCGGAGAGGCTACTAGGGGCTATCTTCATGGAGGGTTGTTGATCGATTTCATCGGACAAAAAGCCCCAATTTCGCTATTCCGGCTGTTGTCGCTCGATTTTCTTGTCCTGATTCTCGATCTCGTCATGCTGGGTCTCATAGTCGAAAGAGTGAAGACAACCGGGCAAACTACTTCCGCAGAAACGCCCAGAGTACAAGATCATGACTCGGAGGAAAGAGGCGTCCATAGGACTGGACCCGAATCGGGGTCTTCCGGTGTCGAAACTGAGCTTGATGAGACCGACGCCGATGTTACCCATGCACATGCCAGTGTAGATGAACAGGCGGAACATACACAATTATTGGCAGATCCGTCAGAGGATGGTCGTACGCCTGGTGCGAAGCATAGCCACCCTCTGGACATTTTCTCCTCAGGAGAGGCTGTGATCATGGACCTTGGCTTCTTTGATGTCATCCGTGATCAGTGGAAATATAGTACTACTACCCCGCCGGCACGAACATCTTCGTACATACCGTCAGACCAGACGGCGGCTTTTCTACGAGCAAGGTTTGGACTGCAGGTCGGCCCTGATGGACGTGTTCAGCGGATAGAATCCTGATTCTTTCCTTCTGCCGTTGTCCATGAATTGGTTATCAATAGCTTCTTCTGTAAAATGTCGTTAATACATATCTTGATCATGCCAGAGCATGCCGATAAAATACCCAGATAGGGGCTTTGCCATATTAAATTCATCGTGTGACGCCTTTTTTTATTGGAGTGAGATGGGTGACATCTCCGCTCTCCGCTCTCCGCTGTCCGATGGTCCTACTCCAAATTCTGACCAAGTGACCAGTCCCTTGCTGCTCGAATAAGTCTTCGAACATCCGGTCCACCGCTCACTTTGTGAGACCATTCGCTTACTTCTCGACTGGCTATGAACTCAAGCGTCCTTTTGAAAAGGCTGGGTTGCACCGCGCTACGCGGTGCTGCTCAGCCTGCGTTGTCGCGAAGCTTCACGAGCTCCATCCCCGCATTGTCCAGCGCAATCCCTACGAGAGGCTGGACCCCAACACCATTCGTGACTGAGACAGTGGTGAGTGCCAGACTTATTGGATGCTCGAGTAATGGCTAAATTGACTCTCTGTTACTGTAGGGAGGCGGTTGGCACACATGTACGTTGGCCGTGTATCGATCTGCGGAGCCAACACCAAGCTAACTGGGGTAGATGATATCTTTTCCAGATTGTTAAAGGTATAGCAGATTTCCTATAAGTGAACTCGATAGAGTGTGAAATTCCCTTACTTACATTTGTTCTCTCCAGGAGCGCATAATCTGCCTCAATGGCGAAGTAGACGATACCGTGTCCGCGTCGATAGTCGGCCAGCTCCTCTTTCTCGAAGCCGATAACCCTCAAAAACCTATCCACCTATACATTAACTCCCCTGGTGGCTCAGTGACAGCCGGTAACCGATATCTCGATCGTTCGTATAAACGGGGCTAATCTAACACAGGTCTGGCCATCTACGATACAATGACGTACATCGCATCCCCCGTCAGCACAATCTGTGTCGGACAGGCAGCCTCCATGGGCTCGCTACTACTTTGCGGCGGCCACCCAGGAAAACGGTACTGTCTCCCGAATTCGTCTATCATGATGCACCAGCCCTCAGGCGGGCGCGTTGGACAAGCGACCGATATCGCCATCGCCGCCAAGGAGATTCTCCGTGTTCGCAACCGATTGAACCAGATCTACCAGCGGCACCTGACGGGGAAGAAAGTGCTGTCTCTTGAGGAGATTGAGAGGCTAATGGAACGGGATTACTTTATGGGGGCGGAGGAGGCTCTGGAGATGGGTATCATCGACGAGATTCTGGACCGCAGGGTAAAGCCGCAGAATGAAGGAGGAGAAGGTGAAGGGAAGCCGCCGGTGAAGTGAACGGGCCGGAGACATCTACGCCTTTGATGAAAGAAGGTGCATACATACCTAATACTATGTTTTGTTTCGTCGTTTTTATCGGCTCCACCATGTTGGATGGCAGATTCTGGTGACATATGAGCCCTGGCTGTCAAGAATCACCCAGGGTGCTGCCTCCTGACATAGCACTCTGGAGGCCTTTAGCTGTAAATCCTGCCCTACTTATTATTCCCCATCTAGGTGTTAAGAACCCTGGGTTATAAGCCATTGTAGTTCTAGCCAATTCACCCCAGGCCAAGCTACCTTAGACACATAGCAAGTTTTGAAAGTTGTAGAGTTGGGATACACACCTCACCAATCACTGGCCGGAGAACCATTGGCTTTTAGTAAAATAGGGCCACCACAAGAAGGTAGCTGATCAGTTTATCCAGGCCCTCCCCTAGTGCAGGTTGCATGATAAAGGGTGTACTGCACGCTACCAATAGTTATAGGACAAGGGACTGGTCAGGATTTGGAGTAGGACGATCGGGGAGCGGAGAGCGGAGAGCTCAATCACCGATTCCTCCGCTTACTTGCGGATTTCTTCAGCTTGTGTTTTCCATGTGCAACTACAACAGTAGCCGAGCATGGAGTGCTTTCGACAACACGCTTCATACGCCTCATGGAGACTAGCTACGTTTCGTCAACTTTTTCTCACATTTGCAAATCCTGTATCGTCCAATCGTATTCTTCGGCGTGGAATCTCAAGCTCCAACGGCCAGGATGAGCCGAGAATTCCACCCGGAGAATCTCAGAATGAAGCCGATTCTCAGGAGGTAGACCGAGACGATGTGAGGAGGAACGGGGAAGCGCCATCTCAGAATGCTCAATCTGTCCGTCCTTCACAGCTACTGCCTCAATCTCCCTTACTCACCAAAGCGCTTCCCGGAGTCGACAAGAAGCGCAAGAAACGGCCAACTCAGAGCGATGCAGACCGATTACGTCTCAATCCCTGGGCAGTAGCACTGGCATCGCCTCTACGTATGTGTGCAGTTACCGGAACTCGTTTGCCACGGGACTTTTTGACAGAGTGGGGTTTGGTCCAACGCCCAGACGACGACAGGCTCTGGTTCATGCCTGTTCATCTCCTCCAAGACGAATTATCGTCGTCGAAAGTCGCGCAAGCCGATCGAGACGATCAAGCCGACCGATCATCCCCAGAGAACAAGTCGCTACGCTCCCTACGAATTGTCGACCATCTTCCCCTGCTGAAGGACTTGACGATACCGCTTGCGCGAAACAAGAGTGGGAGAAGACCATTGATTACGAGACTGGTGCCCTTACGGTGGAGACACCCGCTGGGGCCTATTACAAATCGAGAGGAGAAACTGTTGATCTGGCGGGAGGACATGCCCGAGTTCGTTCTTCAGAGAATGCGGAAGCATGTCCTAAAGGAACTCAAAGACATGTACGGCGCGCAGAAGCGGTCGAAATCAAGGCTTGGGTCTTTAAGGATCATTGACGCCAAAGACAGTTCTTACGATGCTCTTCTGGAAGGCTTAAGATGCTTGGAGAAGATCGAGCGCATGGAATGCGGTGGGGTGCTGGTCATGGGCCGTCAGTTGGAACAACATGAGAATGGAGATTCTTCAAACGGTCAAGAGCAGGTTCACGACTACGAATTAGGAAAGTCTCCGTATCCAGACTCCGTGACCCTTCCACAGACCCAGTCCAGGGTACCCATCTTTGACCTGACTGAGCTATTCTCTCAAGCCGATCTAGCAGAAGTCAGGGGTTACGGTCCACTTTTCGAGAACACTGCTTTGTTCTTGAGCCCAGACAACCTAACGGCCCGTCAAGCTCTTCTGGCGCTGTGGAAACTGAAGGCATTCCTCAGGCCCGAGTCACCGTGACCTGCTTGAGAGCTTCGGACGACTGTCGAGCCGTCAAGGGGGTCTAGTGTGGCTTGCGCGTGGATGTAATTTCTTTGATGACCACTCTATATGAATTATATAACAACTCTATGGGATATCTTGATGAGATGGATCGACGGTGACTCTCGCCTCGAAGTGCCTGTACCAGGGGCCGATGCTTGAAAGTCAGCGCTGGGAGACGTGCTCGGTGATGCCACTTCACTTCGCTTCTAAAAGGTCGGAAAGTTTGTCTAGGTACACCGAAGGCTTAATAGGCCCAGCCACGAAGTCTTCCTTTGAGCTGACTCCCGTGAGGACACCCAAAGTGCCTCCGAGCTTGCCTTCTAACCCAAACCGGATGTCGGTGTTGGCACGGTCTCCCACCATACACGTCCGAGACCTATCGAACTTGAATTTCCCCTCGATTGCGTCCATCATTGCCTGGTTGGGCTTGCCTAGCGAGACAGGCTCCTCGCCCAGCATCATGATAAGCGGCGCACTCATGGAACCCGCGCCGGGGAATAGCGTTCCTGAGTTCGGAAGTGTGGAATCGATATTGGTCGCAAGGAAAATTGCACCACGTTTGACGTAGTGATATGCCAGCGCCAGCTTCAGGTAGTTCAGATGGAAGTCCAGACCTACAAGAACGACTCCAACCTCGGGATCAAGCAACGATGGGTTCCCAGCTGCAATAAGCTGGTAGTCTTCAGGTCTCACTTCGCGACGATACGCGGGATCTGTGCCTCCAATGAATGGAACATTCTCCGATTGGAGCTCCTGCTCAATCCCTGACTCTCCGATGACAAAAACATTTCGCTTATTCTCTGGCAGTTTGAGGATACGGGAAATATAGATGGATGCGCTGTACGAGGACGAAAAAATTTCTTCCTGTTTTCTTCTGTCAGCCTAGCCCGGTGTACACGCCCTTCTACTCTGGCCCAGCCTCCGCAAGCTTTCCCTTTAAGACGTACCGTTGTGCTAGGGATCCCCAGCTTCTGCAGCTTCTTTTTGTAGTCGGCCCGTGACTTCGTGCTGTTGTTCGTGACAAAAACGACCTGCTTGCCTGGTGGATATGAGTCTCTAGCTCGCAGCTCATCATCAGCAGGTGCGCGCATACCGTTGCTCCTCAACATTTCCAGCGTCTCGACGGTCCCGGGGAAGAGGTGGTCGCCAGACCAAAGGACTCCTATATCAAACACTTTGTTCAGCAATTGCTCGGTGAAACGAATCAGGTACACGCGCAATCATCTTGCCACGGAACATGATGAGTGAAGGAGGGCAGCACGAACCATCGCAATCGAACAGAAATACCTAATAGATCCAATCAGCCTCTTGATCCGGAAAAGACATATAAAGTGCATGCCATTGGAACGTAGCTACTGGTTAGACTCACATCGAATCGATCCAAAAACTCCTTAATTTCCTCCTTCTTCCCTGTTAGATAGCGGGGTTCGAGCGTCATCGCGGGGTACGTCTGAGGATTCTCCGGAGCGGCCATTCTGGACTTCCTGTACTTGATCCAGATGCTTCGGGGCCAGGAAAACTATCCTAGGATATATAAAAGAGAAGACTTGCAGGAATTGGCTGCTGAGACCGGAACCCAAATCCAAGTGACTGTTAAGCTGCGGTATCGGTCAGCTTACTAGTACGCTGACTGTTCGGACAGATGCGCGAGCGGGGCCCACACGTGGTTGTGGGGCATGGCCAGAGCATCGATGCTCATACTTCATACTTGGAGGAATAGGTAGTAGCAGTAACATTGATGATGTAGTGAGATTTCCGTGTCTCCCGTCTTTCTTCTGATAATATACACTCCTCTGCCGCTTAGGAATTGCCTTATCATGAGCAGATTTCCCAGTAAGCGGCGCATAAGCAGTCAGGGATTGAGTAGATCCCCCCATACTGAATACTTCACTAAATTCTTTATATTGGACATTGGTCATGGCGCTTCATGTGTGGAATTAGGCTGAAATCCTTGATTTCGTATAGATCAGTAGAATCATGAGCCGCCTAGGATGCCTGATATCCGGAGAGCAAGATCTAGTATCGATAAATGTTCGTCTGCCCCGTCAACCAGACGCTTGTCCATCTCAGAGAAAGCGGTTACAATCTTGTTCTTTTGTATGTCCGGAATAGCATCGTTGTAGACAATTCGTCGGTACAGCTGCCGAGGGTTAGCATCTTAACGGAGCCTTGTGCAAGTGAATGGCAAAAGAGCTTACCTGCAAGACAAGCTGACCCGCGCTCCACCCATCAGCGACAATATCCGTGACGACGGCAGAGACAGCCTCGTAGGAAGACCCTAATTTCTTCGGCTGCATGGCCTGAACGAGTCGATCTATAACATCTTCAGGGACGACACCCGCAATCTCTTCGATTGTTCGCACAGTGATGGCTTCGGAGTTGGCGTCTGCCATCTCCGCGTCCTCGTCCTCGTCTTTCTGGCTCGTCGGACGCCCAGCGCCTACCAACCGGGCCGCACTCTGCATGTATGTAATGGCACGCCGTAAATCGCCTTCGCCGCAGCTGATCAGCTTATCAATGACGCCGTCATCAAGATTCAAGTTCTCCAACTTGGCAATATGTGCCAAGCGCTCCCCTGCGGCTGCATTGTCCAGCGGCTTGAAGCGGAACTTGCTGCATCGACTGGCAAGCGGTTCAATGATCCGTGTGACGTAGTTGCAGACGAGGCAGAAACGGGTGATCCGGCTGTATGTTTCCATCGTGCGTCTGAGCGCAGACTGTGCGTCTTGAGTCATGCTATCCGCCTCATCCAGGATGATGATCTTGAACGGCGGGCAGGGGTATTGTTCGAAATATGAAGAGTCCAATCCGGTGGGTTGGCTGAGTTGCGTACGGGCGAATCCCTTGATCTTTTCTCGGACGATGCCAATACCTCGTTCGTCTGAGGCGTTCAGCTCGAGGATACGTGACCGATAAAGAGCAGGGCCGAATAACGATTTTGCAAGGGCGAGGATGGTTGACGTCTTTCCTGTACCGGGGGGACCATAGAAAAGCATATGAGGGAGCTATTTCTGTCAGCCATGTCCCACTGTAAATTTGTTCGAGGTAAGAAGTCTTTTAAGTCGTACATTTGAAGCTTGTAATGTCCGTTGTAGGACTTTCGTTGTGTGGTCTTGCGCGGCTACATCATCGAGTGTCTTGGGCCGGCTATTGATCCCCGTTAGAACTGCCATTGCGTAGAATGGACAACGACTAAATATCACATACTACTTCTCAACCCATGGCTGCAGTCGTGTCTGATCCTCCTTTCCATCTGTTGGCTTTTGCTTCGAACTGGTGGATGCTGCAGCAGCGGCTGCTGCTCGGGCCTTATTGTTAAAGAAATTGGAAGCCATGAGTAGCTACTCAAGGTGAGAGATTTTCTGAAGTAAAGCAATTCAGAAACCTCGATAAAACGCTCTCACTGAAATGAGATTCGCTCAAAGATGCGGTCTTAAGCACAGGTACCCAGGAAGCGTGTCTGAGAGACGCGTCTACACGTGATACGCGATAGGCTTCAATATCGGGAAGACCGCCTGCCCTTTAAAGTAGCAATACGGTCGGTAACAGCTGTGCTCTACGCAAATGCGAGAAACGAAGGTAAGGGAATTTATTGCTCCAGATCAAGAGCTTGCTGTTAATGTCTTCTCAGATTTATCTGGCATAGTCGCCACTTCTCATAATGACCACCCTATATCGTTGCCCTTGGTTTTTACCTCGTTTGTGAGAACCGCCTTCGTAGCGTGAGAGTGAGATATTGATGTTTGGCGAGACTGGTAGAACGTCGATAGCATTTCATTTCTAGTTCATTCGAGTATGAGGAAGGCTAATCCTGCGCCTCTGCATACTGAATGATAATATGCCTAACAGGTATTCTATGTCGAAATCTTAATCGACCAGAATCTGCTTAGAAACACTCGAGTAGTGTTTGAAGAAGCTGGTAAACAGGCGGATCGCATGTCCTACATCGTAGGTACCGCCAGTCTCACGGATACTGTGCATGCTTAATTGTGGGTTACCCAGATCAAGGGTTCGAGCACCCAGTGCAGCAGACAGCATAGGCCCAATAGTGCTACCACAGCTGGAATCGTTGCGAACAACAAAGAGCTGCAGAGGGACTCCCTCTCCTCCATCTTCTGCTGCCTTTTGAGCAACTTCCTGAAGAAGAACAATGCCAGGCGAGTTTGTAGCGTAGCGAGCGTTGGCGTTGATTTTGATGACAGGACCCTTGTTGATCTCGGGACGGTGATCGGATTCGTACTTCGCAGCGTAATTAGGGTGTACTGCGTGAGCCATGTCGGCGGATAGTAGGAAGGAGGTCGACAAAGTCTGCTCGTAGGCTGTAGATACATCGTCTTGGTTGGACGAAGACGAAGGGAGAACCGACAAGCGATGGATGACGGCGGGAAGAAGGTTCGAGTCAGCGCCCTGAGCAGTACGGCTTCCAATTTCCTCGTGGTCGAACAGAGAAATGAGTCGAATAGATGTCTCATCATCCAGTGCCGAGGAATCGGCAACAGAGTCGATCAAGCCGACAGTGGCACAGAAAGAGCTGTTGAGATTATCCAGTCTAGGCGAAAAAATGAATTCCTCGTGCATGCCACCAAGGCAAGATTTTTGGGTGTCGAACAGAATCATTTCAAAATCAAGGATGTCGGCGGGCTTGACACCTGCCTCAGCAGCCAGAAGCTCGACAAAGTAGGGATGATGGCGCTCAGTTATCGCCTTCAGAGGAGAAAACTCTCCTTTACCCTCCTGCTTGCCTTCAGTTTCTTTGGATTCGCCGGTACGGTTGAGCTCGGCTGCCATAAGGCCAGCAATAGGGAACAGCTGGGTCTCTTTGTTGAACGAGAAAGTTTCCTGCCGGTCCAGATGAATGGCCAAGGTGGGAATGCGAAGGACTGCAATGGAGGTCAGCTCCCGCTTCTTTCGCAAGGGATTAACATCGGGTAGCGTTACTTGGACGGTCGATCTTGATCAATTTCTGCACAATAGAGCCATCACTGGTCTTAACCATAGCGCGACCCGCGACTCCCAGGTCACGGTCAAACCCTGGCGACCATTAGTTTTGAGTGAGGTGTAGGGGCAGAGTACAGTAAACAGACATGTGTGCCAGATGCCCCCACCATACGTCTCAACACCAACTTGAATAAAACCCTCTCCGCGCTTGTTGCTAACAGGCTTGACTCTCAGAACGGGGGAGTCTGTGTGCGCACCGATCATGGAGATGGCATTGCCAGGCTACAATGGGCCGACACTTTAGCTTTTTTGACCGAGGATGCTCTATGCTGTGTCACCCGGCGTCGTGTAAACATACCTTCCATTTCTTGCCTACTGCAAAAGCTACGATGGTTGAGCTATTGCGAGTCAGGTAATACTTTCCACCGGGTCGGCATGTCGAAGCCCAAGAGTCTTTTTCCTATGGGGAAAGAGTGAGATGATTGATATTGACATGATCTGCGCCCCTAGATAGAAATATCGTACCTTGATTTCCTGAAACCCTGCTTTAACAAGGAGTTCTTTTGCAGATTGAACGGCGTGGAAGGCTAGATCGAGCCCCGTCAGTTCCAGTCTCTAGATAAGAAGCGGGCTTCGATTATTAGGAAGGTGTATTTACGAGTTGGAGAGGCATTGACAAAGGACAAAAAGTCCAAGGCAGGTTGCTTCAAATTCTGTGCGAGTTTAGAGGTCATCTTGAAAGAGTACCTTGTTGGCTATCTGGTAGCTTATGATGAAGTCTGGAGTAAGTGGAGAGGAGGGATCATTTGGTGGCATAAGATCGTATCCATAGATGCTCTCCAACAGTCTTGGCGGTCAGCGTGAGTCTAACCATGTTCGGTAGTCTAATTGCATTGAAGACATGACAGTTACGAAGATCATGATACATAGTAGATAGGTAATTGATAACTTAGTCTATACTATTAATTATTAAACTGAAAACTTTACAAGCTGATGAGTCCTATTCTTAGTAAGATCCATTTGTTTGTTGTACAGAAATATCCCACTCACGTGGTTTCTTTGTTGACTATGTCAAGCACAGATCCGAATGCACAAAAGCTGAGATCATTGATCTGACTCCTTCAATCAAACAAAGAGGATAAAAAAAGCAGATTCAATTGTCCAGAAAGGCAGATATAAATCTAGACATTCTATATACTTTCATATTGTAATGCAGTAGTCATGTTGAAGCAAAAGGGTCTGACTCCGAAGTGGTGTAGAGGAAGAAATCCGGAAGAGATAAGGTATGATTTCATCATCAGACCAGTAGATACCTTGAACACGGGGAAGTTTGCCATAGACAATCGCTAACCGGTGGTAGGATCGACAACGGTCCATGATCAAAGAGTTTCTTTGGCTGCAGAAGTGGACAGTAAACTCTCCCTTTCCCCATGCTCTGGCCCGAGCTCTCCGTCGCGTCGAGGCGCGTGAAACGACAGGCAGTCGCGAGCCCGATAGGACAGTTCGTGCGCCTGATTGATAGGGCACAACAACAATCAATAATAACGACAGGCTGAGCGCGCCCTCTGGTCAGGTATACTGGCGCTTCGCGTTAATGAAGGGGTTTTGTTATTGTTTTCAGAAGACATCAATGTAGACAGATATATTGATTTCAGTCATCAGATGCAATAATCTCATATTTGGTACGGGACTGCATTATTGCAACCAGTGTTGCTGTGGGCGCCAGATGTATCCACTACGGAGTTACAACTGAGTGATCTGTGTGCTAACCACATGGTTAGTCAACACAACGACAACAGTAAGTTACATCCGACAAAGTCAGAATTAAACGAGCGCATAGACATAGTTTCTACGGTAGTCCCCATTCTGCGACAAATCCACGGACATGGGATAAATAGCAATATCAACAAAGATAATCCTAAACACGTTGATCCAAGAGCCAGCCTCCTGTGTCCCAGATAGGCTTAGTGTACCCGACGCGTGACTGGGAGGGATGGAATCCCCTTCGAAACTCCGTCACCCCCCAAAAGAGAGAGAGCCCGTAGCCCGCCCTTGGATTGCTTTCGCTACTTATCACAGTCTCTCACAGCTCACCAGACGGTGGACAGGTCCCTTTCAAATGACCTCCACAAGTTACCAGATTCCGTCAAATCAGCCTTGGGTCTGGTGAGAGAAGTGTACCCTGCCCGCCATTTGTCGCTCCCTCAAATCGCCTGCCTTCAGTTATTATTGTTCCGAGCGGAGCAGAAGGACTTGGCCGTTGCTACCAACAACCTTATTTATCTACGAACCACCAGCTCTTAGGACAACGTGCGATTCAGTCAGCAAGAGGGTCCCTCGCTCATCGCCTTGAAAGCGCAGCGCCCTACGGTTTCTATATATCTATTCACATCGTCACCGGACACCACCTGGAACCTGTCGCATCACCTACCTGGTCCTCCTACAATCGATTCCAACGACGAGCGCTTCGACCGAATACGAAACTACGTTTATGAGTATGGGCGACAACAAGAAAGATTCGGATTCTTTGGCCGCTGCGGGCGCAATGGCGGCGAAATCCACTATGAAAGCGTCGGAAAGAGTCCCTAATGCCTTGAATATCGCATCCCCTCCCGGATCAAGGACGCCTCCCAGCATGCCATCGAAGAAGACGATTTTCTATCCCGCTACATCGGCAAGAAGACAGAAAAGCCATAGCAGTTCCGAAGCTGTTGATCCCAACTTGCTCGCGAAAGCCTTGAAGGAGTACGAAGATGCGGGACGTCCTCGGGAAAGAACCCCTGGAACAAGCCCCAGTAGGAAAAGGCAACGGGTCTATGGCGATCGGTGAGCATTTATGATAGATATCTGATGGACGATGACTGATCGAAGGCGCCCACAGGTTTATACCAAATCGCGAGGGGCAAGATCTACAAGCAACTTATAGCTTGCTTCATGAAGATGGGTGTCCCTCTACTCCTTCCAAAACGAAAAAGCGCGCCCCTCACTCGGAGCTTCATTTCCAAAAAAGTATGTTTACCAAGGGATCTTGATCGACTTACCTGGAGCTGACATCGCTTGCAGCGGAAGAAGCAAATAGAATGTACTCGCGCGTACTCAGAAGTGAGCTTTTTGGAAACACCGTCCCACAGGCCGATCTGGATTCACTGTCTCCTGACCCATTACTGGGAATCCCCAACGGGATTATTGAGAAGACACGCTCCCATACACCCCCTTCACACGCCATCTCGAACCTACCGCCCGCCAGTATCACGCCATCGACGCCTCACAAAAACCTCTTCACTTACGCTTCTCCGAGGATTGGATCTGGTCAACCAACACCATCCAAGACGCCTCGAAGTCACCACGGCCCCAACTTAAATGTGCGATCAGAGCTTTACAGTCTATCGCCGATCAGATACGACAGTCAACGTATCCTTGAGACTCCTCGCAAGCAGCCCCGTTACGTCAATAAAGTACCGTACAAGGTTCTCGACGCACCCGACTTGCAAGATGACTTCTACTTGAATCTGGTGGACTGGGGCAGTAGTAATGTGCTAGGTGTTGGCCTAGGCAATTCGGTGTACATGTGGAACTCGAACACCGGCCGGGTGACGAAACTCTGCGAGCTAAGAGATGATACTGTCACAAGTGTCAGCTGGATTCAGAGGGTATGAAAATCTCTCTATACGCTGGCAAAGATTATGTGGTTCGGAACTGACATTGAACAGGGCACACATCTTTCTATAGGAACTGGCAAAGGTTTTGTACAAATATGGGATGCAGAGCACTGTCGCCGTCTTCGGACAATGATTGGACATACCAATCGTGTGGGGGCCCTTGCTTGGAACGATCATATCCTTACGTCAGGTTCTCGGGATCGACTGATCTTTCACCGTGATGTTCGCTCCCCAGACCAGTATTTACGTCGACTGTCCGGCCATAAGCAGGAAGTTTGCGGTCTCCGATGGAACACGGAAGATGGCCAACTAGCTTCAGGCGGAAACGACAACAAACTTATGGTGTGGGACAAGCTGAATGAGACGCCGCTCTATCGCTTCTCGGACCATACCGCGGCTGTAAAGGCCATTGCCTGGTCCCCCCATCAACACCATCTCCTCGCCTCAGGTGGAGGCACGGCGGATCGGACCATCAAATTTTGGAACACAGCTACTGGTTCAATGATCAAGGAAGTTGATACGGGTAGCCAGGTCTGTAATCTGGCATGGTCGAAGAACTCGGACGAAATCATCAGTACACACGGCTACAGTCAGAACCAGATTGTAATCTGGAAATACCCGCGCATGGAGCAGATTGTATCGCTAACAGGCCACACTTTCCGTGTTCTGTACCTTGCGATGAGCCCCGATGGACAGACGGTCGTTACCGGAGCTGGTGACGAAACATTGAGATTCTGGAAGATTTTCAATAAGAGATCAGGCAGAGAACATGGACGGGAGGGCGGCAAGCTAGCGGAATGGGGTACGATTCGGTGACATCGGCGTTCAGACGAGCTTATTATGACCCTGCAGCATCTTTCACATCCCCGCATGGTTTCACATATGCATTAGACACGGCGTTCCAGGACTTTGGCGTTGCAGCAATCCTGGGCATACTTTTGGTCTGTTTAAGGGGGGAGTTTTCTCTTCTTTAGCATCTTTTCGCATTTTGTTCGTGGGTCTACAGCATTTTCAACGTGGGGACCAGGTGCTTCTGTTTTCTTTCCATCTCATCATATCTTCCTGGCATGTACCTTCGTCGACTTCTTTTCTTCCCACGCTCTGCTTTGTCTCGTCTCAGGCCGCGTTTTTCATGCATGTGGCCTCGAGCAGGATATTCTTAACTCTTTCTGAAATGGTATAAGCGGTGGCGCTCATGGTGTTCACACAGGGGGGAGGAACTGGTGTTGATCATGGGACGGACGGGCTTCAATGGCCCCAGAATGGACTCTTTTCGCGCATACTTGCATGGTAATAGCCGTATCTTTATTCTGCCGAAATGATGATGACATGATACATACAATTGCATGACACTTGAAGCTCCTTGATAGTGCTTTCTCAGATAGATGGGTTGCATACGGCTCAGAGGTAGATGAGAAGCTGAGAAGTTTGTGATCCCATGAGAAACTAACTAATAATGTAGAGTCAACGTCTACAGAGTACGCTAAAAGCTTTCTAAGATAGTGTGAAATAATTTTTTCTCAAAAGTAGAACTGCTAATGCTACGGTTACGGATGAGTTGTATATTTATCTCTTTAATGCTACAGTGCAAGACAATTAGTCACGATATTGTATAAAACCGCTGAGTAATTTTGACTACTTACTTTAAACAGGTATATGAATTGGATATCTATAGGACAAGCCTTCCAGGCTCAACTGTCAACAGGGTCTTCACCCGCTCCAAGAAAACCCTAGCCCTCGTCTCATCACCAACAGGAACGGTCAAGCTGAACACATTCGCGGCAGAGCCGGCTGGGTATTCCTCCATGAATGCCTCCCGGGGCGCCTTCTTCGGGACCTTGCCGGTGAGGATATCGATGATGTCCTCCTTCACCGGCTGAGTAGGCTGATATTCAGCTGTCTCCAGGGCGTTCAGCTCGGGAAAGTAATCGCCCCTGCATGTCTTGATGGGCTCGGCGCCAAGAATCTCATCAAAGAGCTCGTCTGCGGAGGGCTTGGTGCGCGGGGAACGGGGCAGGTCGTCGTTCGCCAGGTCGGTAGCGCGAGCAAGGAAAGTCGATAGCGGCACGGTGACGCCAATCGATTCCTTGATCTTCTTCTGAACGGAGAGCACAGTAGCCAGCGAGACCGAGACGGCTACTGAGACTATAGGTGGGGGTCTTGCGATGGCTTCCTCGACAACTGGGGCCTTGGTCTCGGCAGGTTGTGGGGGAGCTGCGATCTTGACGTTGCTGAGGTCGAGGTGGGCGAGCTTTTCCAGGCGGGAGGCTTGGCTGGATGGGTAGTCGGCGGGGATGGTGCCAATGTAGGCGAGGACATCACCCTTGAGGAGACGGCCTTTTGGACCGGAGGCCGGAATCTTGGAGACTTCGGATTCTGGGATGCCCTTTTGATGGAGGAGCAGTTGGACGGAGGGATAGAGGGGATAGGCGGGGTTTTGGGTCTGGACTGACGAGGAAGAGTTGAGGCCTATGGATTTGCGCAGTTAGTTACTGTAGATCGCTTGCGAGTATACATGGGATGTCATCGCGTAATGGCCAGTTTCCAGATCGCACCCGATTTAATTGCGTTTGACGTCTTTTGGTCACTTACGTCTGGTGGTGCTGATTACCCGGGGTTGCCGTCTGGCAATCATGGCCGACACACGGCGCACGGGGAAGCTGGAAGCCATCTTGCTCAATCTCGCGTCTTGATATGGCTCAAAGGGTGCCTTTTCTGATCCAAGTGTATCTCCGAGAACGCTTGGCGCTGAAGCTGGATTCGGAAGGCTTGAGACGAACGAGAGGTTCTACCCCGTCGATTGAGCCGCACAGAATCCCTGGTGGATCTAGCTGCTGCAAATAGTAGACTAAATTGTGATTTAGATGTAGAGATCCATTAGGGGAGGATATACCGCGATAAGATTGTTTGTTCTTGCTCTAGATGTTGAGGTTGTTGGGAGCTCACCGGGGCGGCCCGGATGGGAACATTTTTCTGCCGCGGAGAAGACCGGAGTATTGCGATGCGAGCGGACACCGACGACGGGGAGAGCAACGGAAGTTTGAACTTGTGTTCAAGGTCAGTCCTTTAATCTCTGTCGATTGCTCTTTCGAAGACGCTCTCATCGTAGTGCTGATGGCATCTTTCTGGTTGCTTGATTCTTCTTACGGGAACTCTCCGCTAACGTGATGTGATTGCTTTTAGGGTACAGGTACAGGCACAATGATTGCCAGGTCATTTGCCTTTCGGGCATTCTCACAACATTGTCCTAGAACATCGATATTACTAGGCTCGCCGCCGTTAGCGACATGGAGATATTTCTCTTCGTGTGCTCCTCGGGCCAAAGCTGTCGTCAAGCCCAAGGCACCCCATAACCCTTCAAAAACCACGCAAGAAACGCTCAAGTTTGCGGGGAGACGACCCGAGGGTTTCGGTAGACTAGAAAGGAAGGTTGCGAAAGAGGGGGACTTGTTACTTTTCAAGGCACCATCACAGCGCTTCTACGTGTTGGGTGCCTATAGTATCGCTGGATTCTGCCTCGCCTACTCGGTATACAATTCGAGCATGGTGTTCGGAGACCAAGTTATACCTCTGCCGATGTGGCAAAAGAGCTTATTTGGTGGCATTTGTGTCATGATGAGTGTTATGGGAACGGTCTTCATTGTCAAGACCGCGCGGTTGGTCAAGGCCGTCAATGCCATTCATTCGAACGGCAAGACATACCTTCGCTTCACTGTTCGAAGCATGATTCCTTTCCGAAAACCCTACCAGTTTGATGCTCTGCCTCGCCAAATAGCCTTCTCTCGGCGTCTGGTCGTCTCTCCTGAATCGCTCCGACCACAGACGACTCCAAACGCTCAACCTGCTAAGGTGAGCATCTACAGAGCGCCTTTGACAAAGATGAGCCAGGTCTTGTGGAAGGGTTTCCGCTCTGTCCGACAGATCTTTACACAGGAGGATATTATCCTCTTGGAAGTCGAGGGTCAAAAGGGTGTGTTCCGAATGGATTCGGCCGGGTACATCTCCGAGGATTTTCTGGTGATCGGGAATCCGGTGAGCATCAGAAGCTACTAGGGTATTTTGTGCGAGGAGGAAAGGCGTTCTCAGATTTATCTTTCTTCTCAAACGTCTTAACTACAGCGCTTTTCACTTCTGCTTTCAAGCCTTGAATAGCGCGTCAAGGTGCTCTGTTGCTTTCTTCTGCCATCACGACTGTTTGCGCGAAATATCCTATGTACATAGATGTAAATTAGATCTCGAATGATAAGTAAATGAGAAGAAACAAGAAGGTGAAGCATCCACTTCGTACAATCTCTATCGTTGAGACGGAGCCATGAAACACGTGATCTGCCGCCGTGCAGCGCGTTCTTAAGCTCCGAGACGCGACTCCACGATAACCACCTATCGCGCGGGGCCATCCAAACACTGCTGTCAGTCGCTGCTCCATCGCTGCAGCTATACTGCTGAGTGAATCGGCGCGGGCGTCTTCATTCCCGTTTGAGAGTTCAATTCTGCTTCTGCAGTCGCAAGACAGCGGCTGCCTTATCGCAAAAATGGGGAAACTTATTCGCCTTGAGCTTTTCAGTACGGGCTAATACAATCACTCGTTGGCGAAGATTGCTAACCATTCCTTAGATTTCAAATCCTACAAGGGACATCATGTTTTGCTGTTTGGAGATGCCTACTTCACATCCATTATCGGACCTAACGGGTCTGGCAAGTCTAACTCGTGCGTATCACAAAGCCATCCAGCACTGGGTCATTTCCGCGCTGACTGTATTTAGGATGGATGCAATTTCTTTCGTCTTAGGAATAAAATCCTCTCATCTGCGATCTACGAACCTTCGCGATCTCGTCTACCGTGGCCGTGTTCTGCGCACATCGAAAGTCGACGCCGACGGCAACGCTACCGATGCGGTACCGAACGGAGAAGAGCAAAACCAAAACGGAGTCGACGGGGAGGAATCACAGGATGCCAGTGGATCGAACGATCCAAAAACCGCATGGGTCATGGCCGTATACGAGGATGATGCGGGCGAGGAGCAGCAATGGCGACGGTCGATCACAAGCTCCGGCGTTAGCGAATACCGAATCAATAATCGCATCGTGACGGCGCAACAGTACAACGAGGCTCTCGAGGCGGAAAACATTCTGATCAAAGCGCGCAATTTCCTCGTCTTCCAAGGTGATGTTGAGGCGATCGCTTCGCAGTCCCCCAAGGACTTGACGCGGTTGATCGAGCAGATTTCAGGAAGTCTTGAATACAAAGCTGAATATGAACGTCTTAAGGCGGAAGCTGAGGAGGCTGCGGCACAGCAGACTATCCAGCTCAACCGACGCAGAGGTATCAATTCTGAAATTAAGCAATACCAGGAGCAGAAGCGTGAGGCCGAGAACTATGCTAGGAAGGCAGAGGAACGCGATCAGGCCGAGATCACTCACATTCTTTGGAAGCTCTTCCATTTCCAACGTTTGATTGATGCGTCCAGCGCGGATATCCAGAAGTACCATGACGAACTGAAGGAATACCGCCGCGGAGTTGAGAAGTACGAGAAGAATGTTGAGAACGCCAAGGTAGAGCATGCGAGGGTTGGCAGGGATGTGGCCAAGGCAGAGAGGAATATCACCAAGAAGGAGAAAGACATTGAAGAGGCGACCAACGCCTTGGTCCCTGTGGACGAGAAGATTGATATCACCAGGAAGAAGGTAGAGAGGTTTGCCTCTCGGATTGCCGAAATTGGCAAGGAGCGGGATTCTCAGGCGGCCAATGTGAAGCAATTGGAGAAGGACCTCAAAGTTGTCGAAAAAGCCCAGGCTCAATGGGAGGCCGAATGGCAAAAGACAATGAGTAAACAGGGCGGTCGACTGAGCGAAGCTGACCAGCAGGAATACAAAATGCTCAAAGAGGAAGTCAGCAAACGATCGTCTGCGGAGCAACTCAATCTCGAGAATCTAAAGCGTCAGAGAAAGACGGAGGCCGAGGCCTACAACAGTCTGAAGAGCAAGTTTGACTCAACGGAGTGGCAACTCAAGAGCTTGGAAACTGATACGCAGACCTTGACGGAGCGCAAGTCATCTTTGAACAACACGGTCAAGACCACTTCTAAGGAGATTGATCGCAAGAAGAAGGAATTGAACGCGCTAACCTCGGAGCGCTTGCGCATCTCTCAGATGAGGACAGAGCTCGAGGAGAAAGTTCAGGTCGTCTTGAAGAAGCTTCTCGAGGCTGACGATGGCAAGAAGCAAACAGAGAGGGAACTAAGAGCCAAGGAACTGATCTCGACCTTGAAGCGCATCTTCCCAGGTGTGAAGGGCCGTGTCAGTGATCTTTGCAGACCTAAGCAGAAGAAGTATGCCGAAGCTGTCAGCACGGTGCTGGGTCGTCACTTCGATGCCATCGTCGTCGATAACGAGAAGACCGCCAAGGAGTGCATCCAGCACCTCCGAGACCAGAGAGCCGGCCAGGCAACCTTTATCCCTCTGGAGACCATCCAAGTCAAAGCCTTCAACTCAAATCTGAAAGGCATTCACCGAGCAATGCGCCCAGCTATTGAAACGGTGGACTACGATGACTCCGTTGCAAGGGCCATCAGCTACGCCTGTGGAAACGCCATTGTTTGTGATGATTTGGCGACAGCCAAGTACCTTTGCTATGAGAGAAATGTAGACGCAAAAGCCGTCACACTCGATGGAACTGTGATCCACAAGGGAGGTCTGATGACTGGTGGTAGAGGCCCTCAACAGAATTCAAAGCGATGGGAGGATTCCGAGGTGGAGAATCTTCACAAGCTCAAAGACAAACTGATGGCCGACCTCGCCAGTCTGCCTAAGGGCCATCGCAGAGGCACTGAAGAAGAGACATTGCAAGGTGAATTGGTGGGTCTTGAGCAGCGCCTAGCCTACGCGCAAGAGGAGCTCAAGGCTCTCGAAAGAAACCTCAAGAGCAAGCGCACGGAATTGGATTTCGTGAAGCGCCAGCTCGAAGACTTGAGGCCAAAATACATGGAGCGCCAGGAGGTTCTGGAGGAACTCGACCAGACCATTGCCCAATCTCAAGAGTCTGTCAGCAGCATTGAGGACGAAATCTACCGCAAATTCTGCAAGCGTCTTGGTTACGCCAACATTCGTGAATACGAGGTCCAACAAGGCTCTTTGCAAGAGGAAGCCGCTCAGAAGAAACTCGAGTTCACAACGCAGAAGAGTAGGATTGAGAATCAACTCAGCTTCGAGAGGCAACGACTTCAGGCGACGACTGATAGGATTGCCAGCCTTCAGGCACAGCATGAGCGGGACGAGAGTCTAATTGAGGAACTCAATGCCGAACAAGAGCAAATCCGGAATCAGCTGGATGAATACAATGCTGAGCTGGACGTCCTTAGGGAGCGACTGCAGGAGCAGAAGGAGGCTTACGCGCAATCAGCGGAAAACCTCGCGCGGCAGCGCAAAGAACTTCAGAAACGCAGCAAGGACGTTGAAGGCATCCTAAAGAATGTTAGCGCCTTGGAGGCGGAAGTCCAACGTAACTCGGCCAGTCGATATGCTGTTCTAAGGCGCTGCAAGCTCGAGGATATCAACATACCTCTCACGGAGGACTCTAAAACGCTTGACCAACTGCCTATCGATGACATTGTTCAGACAGCCGACCCTGATGCAATGGACGTCGATGAGGAGGCCAATGACGGAAGTGGTATCGTGCAGGACTATGGTATTGAAGTCGACTTTGACTCGCTAGGGGAGAGTCTCAAGGAGGTAAGCACTGTCGCACCAGCTCACATCGACCAAGTACTCATCAAAAACAGGATGGCGACGAAAAGGTTGAAGAGGAACTGCTCGACAGAATCAAAACTCTCAACAGCGAGTTGGACAAGATGGCACCGAATACGCGCGCGATGGAGCGTCTAGAAAGCGTCGAGAACAAACTGCGAAGCACTGAAAAGGACTTCGAGGAGGCACGCAAACGGGCTCGGAAGGCCAAAGAAGATTTTGAGGAGGTGATGCGACAGCGATCAGATCTCTTCAACAAGGCCTTCTCTCACATCTCAGAGCAAATTGGCCCCATCTACCGCGAGCTGACTCGCAGTGCCAATTATCCATTGGGAGGACAGGCGTAAGTTTTCGTTCTGCAGATATACCTTTTGTTGCATCTGACTGAATTTTGAACCACAGATACTTGGACATTGAGGACTCTGACGAGCCATACCTCGATGGTATCAAATACCACGCCATGCCTCCTCTCAAGCGTTTCCGAGATATGGAGCATCTATCCGGTGGTGAGAAGACTATGGCTGCGTTGGCTCTGCTCTTCGCCATCCATTCTTACCAGCCATCGCCCTTCTTTGTGCTGGACGAGGTCGACGCTGCCCTTGACAATACCAATGTGGCTCGCATCGCCAACTATATCCACGACCATGCGGCTCCCGGCATGCAGTTCATCGTCATCAGCTTGAAGACCGGGCTGTTCCAGAACAGTGAAGCATTGGTCGGTATCTACCGAGACCAAACTGAAAACAGCAGTAAATCGTTGACGCTTGACGTAAGTTTGCCTTTATTCCTTTCAGCCGCCAATTCGAGTACTGACCTCTACTGCAGCTCCGGAAATATCAGTAGATTGATTTCTATACGCTAGTTAAGCCTGCCTCGCAGGAGTATGATCCGATGGCCTTGTAGATTAGTACTTTTCTTTCTCATTTCGTCTATCTGCTTTGTTATATCCCTTGATGGCTATCAATTTTTTCCTTTCCAAAGAGTCGCGATGGAATGGTGGGAAGGTTAATGACAAAGGCATGATAATCAATGGTATCGAGTTCGCCTTTGACGCTACGTCTTCTTGTAGGTGGCAGAAGAGGGCATTAGTCCAGAGGCCTGATTCTGCTCAACAAACTCAACTAGTGTAAACACGCCCATCCACAGCAATCAGCACAGACTACCTCGTAGTACTCTCACAAGAGCGACACGAGTCCTCAGGCAACGGACCACATCCACCTCCGCTGTAATCAGACACTGGAACCCTTCCCTGAACCCAGTGTGACTTGGATGCAGTATGACGTGAGACCAGCCAGACACCTAATATGGACAGTGCGCGGCAACCTAAGCACTGGCGTGTCGACAATTGATCCTGGAGAACTGCCTACAGCATTATGACGAGTAGTTTGCAAGCTTCGGGTTTACCGTCAAGCGTTATGGATTTACAGTTTATCATTACAAGGGGGGACGCCACATCGCCTGCTGTGATACGCAGAAGAATCAACAATTCTACGGATAATGCGTCGTATGTCGACTCGTAGATTGGGGGAAGCTCATCCTGGGAATCTGCCTAGATATAGCTACGGTGAGGCAAGTGCTGAAATGGGAAGTTAGAGCTTCTCAATTACTCTGAAGCCGCTTTGGGAGGCATCATCTGATGTTTGATAGCGACAGTGGCCACTCGACAGTAGTAAGTACGCGTACGGAGGATCAGTATCGGTCCGTCCCGTGCCATTGGGATGGACAAGGCCCCTTGCTACGGAAACGGAACGGTCGTAGTGCAGTCCATGATATATGGGTCGATCATTTCTGGTCACCTGTTATCCCAAGGAAAATTGCCACCGTGTGCAGCGCCTCGTGACGGAAGAGGGACAGATTTACGGGGTAACTTGGAAGGGCTGGCTGTGCTTTACGAACTGGAGAACAGGTCGCCAGCTCGATCCGGGGTGTACTATTGACGAGCCTGTCCAGCTGGGTGATAATGAATTTGCGGAGGTTGGATTGTCGCCTTTGAGAGCTGTTGTCTTGTACTGTATCTGTATCCATGGTGACTCGGCCTCGCGGCAGAGGCATGGCTGCAGAAAGTTATTTCGAGGCAATCGATGCAGGACGCATCGGCAGACATAGCTCTAAACCTTAAATAAAAGCTCTTTCAAGGGACAAGCCTCCAAACATCGATATGTAGGTGCCGACCAACTATTGTTCAGACTGTCGTTTCCAACCAGTAATGCTCTAAGCAATTTGAGGTCGAGACGGATATGGACTCATCGACCAAGAGATCGTCAGCTCTGCTATAGTATAGTCGAATGGAACTTGATTCAAAGACACGTAGCTGGCACGTCAAATAATGTCTCGATGGCTCCGCGGGAGGCAGATGAATCTTTTGGTTTCCCTTAGGATTTTGTCATCCGATAGCTGTGTGGCGCAGTCCGAAACTTCGAGGTCATTGAGCATCCGTAGCCCCAAGCTGCTGTTGAGTCCTAGAGAATTTGATTTCTTACAAACACTGTCAGTCATCGCTCAGAACGCTTATCACTCGAGTCAGTAGACGAGGTCTAGCGGACTGTTCGAATTACCCAGGCTCCAATTACGTACACATACGAAGTACTATTGGCTTTGTACTTCGTAGGAGTGGAGTGATTGGGGGCACGGAGAAAAGTAAGTCGCATTGGGGGATGTGTGGCATCTGTAGTGAGCGGATCCGAGAAGCCAGTTCCGAAGCTTTGAAGACTATTCTCAAGTTTCTCAACCTCAATGGCGAGCGTCATCGATTTCGACGGATAGGCAAATGTACGCCATAAGCAATGCGTATGCTGGCCATGGAACATTGAATTGTCGGTGAGAGACAGACAGAGAGTCGATCATCAATTCGATGCAGATGGAGCATTGTATCTGTCCCCTACCCCGGCAGTATCGCTAAAAATATGTGGTCTTCAAGGATGGCAAAACGATGCCATGTGAAGATGCATCATTATCATCCAATCAGCGCGCAGGCCAACTCAGAGCTCGGCTGCTGCAAGTGCTCAGATATTCATGCAGTCAATTAAAGCCCTCTTGCAGAGGCCTCATGAAGTACTCAGAAGTAGACACCTCGCGAGAAGGATCATTTCGCTCACATAATAGCCAACGAAAGCATGTCAACTCGATTTGGGTATTAGTTAGCGGAAGGAATCTCACCGCTTGCAGAGTGATTGCCCTTCGCTCCAAGCCCATAAGGCCTGAACTTGACAAAGAGTCTTCCAGTGGTTGAGCGAAGTCCAGACAGCGGCCACGACATGCAGGTGTTCCAGAAATTGAACAGCTAATATTGCATGGTCCTCTCAACACAGGAAGGATTCTCGACAGCAGACACAGGTAAACTCTGTGTATTACCTGGCAGAATTTTGATGGATAGAGGCGTTGTTCAACTGTGGAGTGGACTTCTGGACGAGCGCGCAGAAAGTAAACACATTAAGAAAAAGAAAAAGAGAAATCCACCTTTCCCCGCAAAGAAGCAAGGGAGCCATGGCTGCTTTTCTCTCTTTTCTTTTTTCCCTGTTGATAGAGAGGTAGATAGGTACTTTTTATCTTGCCAGTGGCGCGAGCTGCATAGCAAGACCATCAGTCACGATGTGACATGTCACTTCGCCTCGCATACGAAGAGGCCTGTCCGCACTCTGTGCTTGCTTTTTTTTTTTTTGTTTCCGCCTTTCCAGCCAATCGTCCATGCAGACGGATTGAATCTCCGCAGATCGAGCCCTCCAACTTGATCGCTGAGGACATCGAGTCATGGCCAATAGTGGATGGTGGATATAATATCCGTGCTATCAGATAGTTAGTGGATATAATATCCGCTTAATAAGCAATCCTGTTGAGACTCTTCCTTATCAGGGGACAAGGTGATGCCTTTTGCCAACCTTAGGACGGGATACGCATTTGTGAATATCAAATTGACGTGCCACTGGCTCAGAGCTGTGATATGGTCGTCTTGAATAACATCGATAGATAGATACCACTTGCAAAAACCAGGCACAACTCTGAACTTTACTTCAGCTGCGAAAGTCTAATTCCGAGACATCTGCTCATGGCTCAGCAAGGGCTGGAGGATCAGCGGTCTGTCAAATTACTGTATCTTTTTTAAGTTAGTACAAGTGTTAGAATGTCGGCTCCAAGCCTCCAACTGCATTCAGCAAGTATCGACTCTGGTAAGTAGGCGAACGGAACAGCTTCGAGAAGCGTAAAGCGAGCTGATTCCGCTAAAGGAATCCACCCCACTGGTGGAAGTTTGGAAGTTTGGAACAGCAGCCGATTGAAGGGATCTATACTCCATAGGTCCTGTCCTTGGCTCTTGCTGCTGTTCCGGGAAGCTAAAAAGAGAATCTAGTCAGTCCTCCCGGCTTACCAAGATCCCGAAGATTGGTGTGGATACCTGGTTGGACGGAGCTAATGCCTTTGGGAAAAGTGCACTGATGCACTCTGCGTGGGACTGTCCGTGCCTCGAGCCCAACCTTTCTTGAAGTCGAGAATTGCCCCCACAGTACCAAAGTAATAGCTTCAGTCAGCTATTCTGTCATTTGGCCTCTGAACTCTGCACATTGGCACCTCTCCTTAGCTGGATTGAAAGAAGAAAGTTCAGTGACAGTGAGTTGCTGGCGCTCAAAGAGCTGGAAGGTATTGAGCAAAGCCAGCAGATAAGTTGAAGGTAATTCTGGGAGCATTGACCAATGGCTGAGGCCTATGTTAGACGACAAGTCAACAACTTCCATGTAACTGCACTGATGCATATGCTTCGGACAGCGAACGAAGAGAAACTGATATGTTGGCTCTGTTCTTTGATTCGGTGGAACGGTGGAACCCATCTGTAATTGATGGCGCCGGACGACTGTCTCCACAGGCTATCTAGATGGCACAGGCACGCCAGGCTACGTCGCCGGAAATCGGTCGCCACCAATGTCCAAGCAACAAAATCATATTCTGTCATTGGGACAGGCTGATAACATCCTTTTCGGGAGCGAATTGAGTTAAATAGTTGGTGCGTTGAAGGCGAGCATGTCACTGCTGTGGTCCGAAAGACCTTGTCCGCATCGGGAAATGGCCCTGAGTGATCTTGGCCTTCTGCTTAGGGCGCTCTGCTTTTAAGCTGTTGCACCTACGATCTCAGAGGCGTCATGAGTGTCAGTGCCATGTCAGTCTGGTGACAGAGGTGGTCAACGATTCGATTAGACGGGCAAAGGATACAATCCTCCGACATGGTTTAGATCGAAGCCAGAAAAGGGGAATCGCTACGGAGTACTCCCGGCCACCAGGATGTGCCCTGACTCCTTAGACCGTAGTCAACTCTAAGCTAGCTTCCCCGGCCCGGCACGGCCTATCAGGCCTAGCCTAGATCATTAATTGTTATTGCTTTTTTTGGTACTTTGACGCGCTCGGTAGCGCCTGAGCTTCCATCTAGCTGGAAAGGCGCTGTAGGGTGACTGGGGTCACAGACAAGTCTTGGATGATCTTCATGCTCAGGAAGCGACTTGTTGATTCCCCGATGGAGACCGTCTCGTAAACAGCAGGCATCCCGCTCTTCCTTATTCGGTGATTGGCA
Source organism: Aspergillus hiratsukae (assembly GCA_014281905.1). Taxonomy (NCBI): domain Eukaryota; kingdom Fungi; phylum Ascomycota; class Eurotiomycetes; order Eurotiales; family Aspergillaceae; genus Aspergillus; species Aspergillus hiratsukae. Next base: position 42,697 of record JACBAD010002081.1, read on the forward strand.
TCTTTGGAGGCGTCAGAGCCCGATTCCGTACCAGGTGGTATGTATCAATGCCCCATCTGCCAGAGATCAATGGCGGCCGTGCATCAATGGGACCCTTTGTACAGCCCATAGTGTCATTCCTGCATGTATTTGTCTGTATTGCATTAGGCTCCGTGTGAATCCCGCCACCCAAGCCGTCAGTGACATTAGTGAAATTCTAAAAGCTCACATGGAATGAATGACTCGCTCAGTAGGCGTACTTTTTCCACCCTGTAATTGGCCGTTCCGTTATATAAAGTATCCCAAGCCCATTGTCCGGCAGATCCTTTGGAGTTGTCACAAACTAGTCAATATCAAACACATATATCTTCGTGAAGAACTTATCCTCTGGCCTCCGGCGGCGTATTCTTCACCAAGTACTCGGCATTGGTACTTTAACACATCTTTCGTACCCCAAGCTCAATCTGCGCAATGGATCCAACAGCTCAGCCAGGGGCCCAGGAGCATCATCGGATGCTGCCCTATGATGGCATGACGGGCCAGCAGCAAGGGTCAGCGGTATGCATGACGCTTTTGTCGCAACAATTGACGAATCCGCTAATGTGATAATGCAAAGGAGAGCCACTGCACAATGCCACGAGCATCTAACTGTCCTTTCGCCCACTTTGCGATGATATATATAGACAACAATGGTGAACTCGGAGTTGATGTCTCTTCATCCCTTGCAGGCTGTGAAAGAGCCATTTTCACCGAGGATCTCAAGCAGAACTTTGTCAGAGCTGTGACTGCCGATTGGCAGCCAAACATGCAGAATTTTCTCTCCGGTGAGAACGGACCATGTGAAAACCCTGAAAGCATAGTTGCTGACTGGCTCTGCGTATCCTCACCAGGGGCGATTGGAGCAGCACACGTTGAGCTACCGGAAAGGCAGCCCTTGATGTTTAATGCTGGACTGGAGCTGCAATCCAGCCCAGCGTGGTTCCAGCCTGGCCTACCAAGGCATCCCAGGCTCATCCCTTGTGAATTCCAGGCTTTGCAGAATAAGCGCCAGCGGAGGAATAGGAAGCGCACAAGTTCGGACATGGGTTGTGATTCAGATTCGAGTTCGACTGATGGAGCACCCAAACGGACACCGATACGTGTGGGACAGACGGATGTGCTGCGCCAATTCTACGAGAAAGCATTTGAAAATCTTCAACAGCTCAACTGCAGAGTGATTGCAAAGGCATTTGTCAAGCTGGTGGAACCTCGTAAGCAGGTCAATCATCCATACAATGGGCGCAGGACAGTGATGGGAGCACCTTGCCAGAAGTTGGACCCTGAATTAACTAAGCCCAAATGGTGGCCTACTGGCGTTCAACACAAGGAGCCAGATCACCTCCTCAAGCATGGTGTGTCAATCGGTTCTTCCCTCGCGTGTTATTTTGCAAATTTAGTGTCAGGATCGCTAATTCTTCGTCTCTTCCAGAGAGGATACGACTTCTCATGCACATTCTCTGCGAACTGAGAGAAAGCCATGCAATCACCGCGCAAAAGCTCAGAGAGGCTGGGCAGGATGTGCACCGCCAAATTGCACCGCCTCAGAGACTCATCGTCTTGGACGAGCTTTATGAGGTCAGGGAAATTGAGGAACTCTATCTGAGCGGAAAAATCAGTATGTTTGGACTCCTAATGAATCACTCAGTGGCATCAGGCTGATCATTAATAACCAAACAGGCGGTGATACTGTGATATATGTCTCTTCAAAGAATCTGCCAGATGGCATTGAGCCGGCAGTAGTAAACGTGAACGAGAAGCAAAACTCTGACAGAGATTGCTTGCCTTTGTCCCCAGTGTCCCTCAGCCGCAAAAGCTCAGTTGAGAGCGGATTATCCTGTCTCTCAAAGGGTACGGATGCATCCATCAATTCCAGTGAGCAAACGCAGGTGCTGCATACCCCTGCAGTGGTTCCTTCGACTGGCTCGAATTCTGTGCCGGGCTTCTATGCTCAGCATTCGATGCTGTGGGATCATGGAACCCCTCAGATGCGTCCGCTGTTTAATATGTCGTCAAACTGACTGGACCAGATCTAGGAAGGTCCGTTCCCGTGAAATCTCGGCTGTAGCTTGAATCTGAGCCAGTCTCTGGCCTCCTCAATAGCCTGTCCCTGCGACTCGCCTTGTCACTGGCCGTCCTCTTGGTATTCTCTTTTGGCCATCTATCATCTGTCTTCATCTGCAGAAGTGTTGCAAACCAGGCTCTGGTGTCCTATTTTCAGCAAACGTAAATAATGCGGAATTTTTACCTTGTGTCATAGTATGAAGCGCTTGGGCGTATCTTTCATTTGGGTTATTTCCTTTGTTAATTCTTCACCATGCATATAGATTAGCTCATAGCGTTCTCAGTACTTGAATCAGTCTTGGGCGATTGGTGTGTTCTGGTGAAATTTGTCCACTTCACAATATCGACTCATTGTCAGGAAAGACCTTACTCCTTGTATTCTTGCCAGACCGCTGCGAGTGCCTGGGCCAGTGTACAGGAGATCCCCCAACTGCCAAACCGCGAGGTCCAGCATTCACCGTTCGGCGGACAACACATTTTCAGAAGCAGAACCAGCAAATCTATCAAGTCCAGATGCTTTCAGGGTCTCAGATCTCCTCTCGCAGTATGGACCTGGATGGGAAAGTCTGGATCCAGGAGGGTCCTTATTTTATGAAGCACCATTCTCGCGCCCTTTCCTCTTTCAAGAACTCAATGAAGACAGAGTCGAGTCACGCGATCATGTCAACACCGTTTCGTCTCCTCGACCTTCCCTTTGAAATTCGGAGCGAAATCCTCTGCAGAGCTATTTCGAGTACCAAGAATTCCTGGCTAGACCGTGAAGTCGTCACTTTTGGAGAATCGTTGGAGTCAATGCATTATATCCGTGGCCGCATCGTTTGGAGAGACTCAAATGGCGTGTACACAAATCTTTTAACCACAAGCAAGCAGATCTATGACGAGGTGCAGCAGATCCTTTTCAGCCGTTTTGCATTCGACGCTCTTGGATGGGGCTACACTATGAGATACTCTGATCCTTCAAAAACTCCCAATCATCTCCCCAAGCATCGCATCATGCACATCGCCTATACTCCGTACTTCACCAAATACCTGCGCGAGCATCGCCAGAGCGCCGATCTCATTCTCTCCGGGCTTCCGTTGCTTAGCTCAGTTCGGATCCTGATATCTTGGGCCTGCGCACAACGTTTGGTCATATGTGGGGACACTCGAGCTGGCTCTCTACATATAGTGGCGGTGGCACGCCTGTTTCGGCAAGTTGGAAAGGTTGCGGTTGTCGGCCAGTCCTTGATGGGTGAGCTGCAGAAGCAATTGGTAGTAGAGGCAAGGAAAGAGCTGGAGGATGAACCGTGGTATTGGGAGTTGGACCTGGATTATCCTCTTTACATGCCTTTTCTCACCAGTGGTGTTGAAGAGCATCTCTGAAGCGACGTCTGGTAGCACAATGGGTGGGTGATTTTCATGTGGTTGTAATTCTCCAATGATGATATTATTACATCTTATTCTCCTATCAGACTGAGGTAACCTGCATGGTAGACACAGAGCACAGAGTAGGTATAAATGGACGGTCACACCTCAGGCAGCAAAACACCAGAAGTGGCAAGTGAATCCTGTGGCTGAAGCTTATTGGCTGGCTGAGCAGATCATGCCCAGATCCCAGGGACCATCGTAAGCACGACCTTGGGATCAAGCAAACCAACCGCAGCCAACCAGAGACGTCACTTCAAGCACACGTCGAGCTTCATCTTCCCAACGGGCCTTTTCTCAACACCACGGTCCTCCCGTGTCGACTTTTTCCCACTTTTCTTCTCCGCACGTTGTTGGTTTTCGGCAGTACAGTTGACTCTTGCATGGTAATCACGCGCTTTGGGTTTTGAAGGAGACTGGCGCATTTGACCATTGGATAACTGCCCAAATCTTCATTGGACGGAGATTCATTGTTTTGCCTCGTGAGTCGCCTCAGCCTTGGTTATATCAACCCCTCCTATCGATAAGACTTCTGGGCTCTCGATGCTTCCTGCATTCCAGAGTCGCTTGATTTAATTCAGTCTACGTATACGAGCTCTTTCGTACCTTCTTGGGGACGGCGTCTGGGTTCGAAGCGACATGGTGATGCTAACTTTCGGCCGCTTTCTTAGTCGTCCCTACCCTCACAGCCGGGAAGGCCCTACAGTCTTCTCGTTCCAGCAAAAGCTCATCATGGAGGGCACCGGACTCGATAATCGTCAAGACGGAAAGACGAAGCAGATGACGGGCGTGCAAGACTCCCCCGTGTTACAACCCGCGGCGGTGGAAGAGATGGATGCCTTCTATGACACGGATGAATATGCGAATTCCTCAAATCGCTCATATTCGCCGCCGGCCTCGCGTCCTAGCCTGTCGCGAAATACTTCCTTTTCATATCAGGACGATTGGGAGACATTCCCGCCTCTCGATAAACTCACCGTGTTTGACTTGCTTGACAACCTTTCGCTCTCTCAGAAACTCGAGAAATGGCAACAGGCGATCAACGTGCAGAGAGAGAAGGTCAGAAGGCAGCGCGAGAAGCTAAAGTCTACTTCAATGAACGCAAAGGATCGGGTGGTCGGAGAATGGAAGCGGCGCGTTCCTACAGCCGATGAGCAGTTGGCCAAATATCGCCGTCGGATGAGTGACGGTGTCAAGCGGCTGGAGAAGCAGTGGAATGCCACGGCCACAGTGACACTGCGCGAGAAGATTTCGTTCATCGCGGGTGTTCTCAATATCTTCGTCAGCGGCTACCTTCTCGGAGCATATCCCGAATACTTCTATATCTGGTTCAGCGCACAGCTGGCCTATTTCATGCCGATCAGATTCTATGGATACCGCAAAAAGGGATATCATTATTTCCTTGCCGATCTTTGCTACTTTGTCAACATGCTTTGCATGCTCAGTTTCTGGGTTTTTCCGAGGTCCAAGAGGCTTTTTATCAGCACCTTCTGCCTCACTTTTGGAAACAATGCCGTTGCTATTGCAATGTGGCGAAACTCCATGGTCTTCCACAGCATGGATAAGGTGGTCAGGTAGGTGCCGTTGAGAAGTCTTCCAGCAGAGAAGCATTCGCTGACGTGTCTCGTGTGCAGTCTCTTCATTCACATCATGCCACCAGTTGCTTTACACTGTCTTGTCCATCTCACTCCTGCAACAATGCTGCGAGAGAGATTTCCGGCCGTCTACGACATCAAGTTTAGCAAAGCTGGCTCTCCGAACCACTTCTCTCTCCTTTCCATGATGCTGTGGGCAACCGTGCCTTACATGATTTGGCAGCTGACCTATCATTTCTTCATTACTGTGCGTCGTGCGGAGAAGATCGCCGCTGGACGTCCTACCAGCTTCACATGGCTTCGCAAATCTTACGCGAAGACCTGGATTGGAAAATTTGTGATCAGTCTCCCTGAATCATTGCAAGCACCCGCCTTTATGATGATTCAGTACATTTATGCGCTTCTGACCATGATTCCTTGTCCCCTCTGGTTCCGTTACCGATGGGCCAGCGGCATTTTTTTGACAGGCCTCTTCGTTTGGAGTATCCATAATGGCGCCACTTACTACATTGACATCTTTGGCAAACGTTTCCAGAAGGAGCTAGAGGAGTTGAAGAAGGACGTTGCCCGGTGGCAGGCCTCTCCGGCTGGTATGACCAGCCCGACGCTACCGATCCTGAACAGCGCTTCTCCCGCAGGGGCTCACATCCTGGACGACTCAACGTCTGCGCAAAAGGAATCCGACAAGTCAAGTCTCGACCAGATCCCTCCTCTTGACGCCAGTGCGGCGGCGACTGCCATAGATGGCTCCAATTTCGCGGGCGGTGCGATTCTCCGAGAGAGGAGGTAGAATCCATATCACCTACCCAATTTTGCAAACGCTCCTTTGTCTCCTTGAGTCTGTCTACTGAGTTTGTCTATACTCTAATAATGCTTTTGGATTGGGCATCGGCTGGTTTTGTCTTGTCCTTGATGATACCCTGACTTAGTCATTCTTTTGTCTCTGCGACTTGCCTATATTCATACACTTATGCCTATATGATCTAGAATGTTGATGATTATGGTTGATTTTGATTTCACGAATTGCACGAGTTTTTCTTTTCAGCTGGACATCTTTCTGTGATTTCAGTGGCGAATACATCGCGTGATTATGTCTGCAATGAACATCATGGTCTATCTGCTTGTTACGATTTTCAGAGTATGGAGCAGCTTGAGATTAATACGTAATAATGATACACCAGGAGAGCGACCCATACCAGCAAAGTAGAGAGCTTGTTTTCGGATTCCCAGTGGGCTTTGGTAAACTCCGACGAAGACGAAAGTAAACCCCGAAATCCGCTGAGATCACGTGAAGAAACCACATCTTCTCGCATGGTTTCGAAGACGTTCTCAACGACATCATTACCTCAAACTCAAGTATTATACGTCCTTTTTCTTCGGAACTGTTGAGACCATTAGAATATCAGGAGTACAATCCTCTCTAAGATTGTTGTACCCTTCTGCTATACTCGCTCGTCACCCCGAGCAATTCGTGCCCCTTGAACTTCCGCAATGTCCGTCACCATGAGATCGGCCAGACTTATGCGCAGTTCTGTACCGCGCCCCAGTCTGATCGGTAAGTCAACTTTTATACTCGATTTAGCCGTCCTTTTACTTAAAAGATGACATTCGTGATTAATTATGATCGTTACCAACAGCCCGACCACGGTATAACGGCGCCTTGGGCGCTGCATCGGCCGCAAATCTCCGGTTCAACGGACGAGGGTTCCCAACCCACCTGCAGGCCATTGCGATCTTGGTCTCCCATCAGCGCGGCTACGCCACAGAAACCTCTACCTCGACATCTTCCCCCTCCAACCCATTGCCGCCTCCGGGCTTTAACGCTGAACAGGCCAAGAAGCCTATTCCCAAAGAAGATGCGTCGCGACTTGCGGCTGACAACGGGAGCAAGCAAGTCGCTCCCAAGCCAGAAGCACCTCTTATCGGGGAGAACAGTGTAGATGCGCAGAAGCGCGCCGAGCTGGAAGCGGCGAAGAAGACGCTGGCGGAGGATGACAAGAAGGTGACTGAGGCGAAGAAGGAGCAGAAGAAGTTGACGATTGGGCAGAAGATCAAGAAGGAAGTTCAGCACTACTGGGATGGTACGAAGCTTCTTGCTACGGAGGTTAGGATCAGTTCGCGACTGGCGTTGAAGATGGCTGCGGGATATGAGCTCAGCCGGAGAGAGTACCGACAGGTAGGTCCTTTGCTATCCTTGCGAGTACCGTTAGTGGATTCAACTTACGCATTGAATAATTAGCTTCAACGAACGACGAAAGATCTTGGCCGACTGATCCCATTCTCGATGTTCATCATTATCCCCTTCGCCGAACTGCTACTTCCTATCGCCTTGAAGCTGTTCCCCAACCTGCTGCCTAGCACCTACGAGGGCCAGAAGGCACGCGAGAAAAAGGCTCTTAACTTGAGCTCAACCCGGAAGGAAGTTTCGACCTTTTTGAAGAATACTCTCAGAGAGAGTGGTCTCCCCGTGACTCCTGCCGCTGTTAGGAACGAGGAATTCACAGAATTCTTCAAGAAAATTAGAACCACTGGGGAAGCTCCCTCGACCCAGGACGTTATCAAGGTTTGCAAGATCTTCAAGGATGACTTGACTCTGGACAATCTGTCCCGTCCCCAGCTTGTCGCCATTTGCAAATACATGAACTTGAATTCGTTCGGTACGGACGCTATGCTCCGGTACAACATTCGCCACCGTATGCGTCAGATTAAGCGTGATGACAGGGCGATTTTCTACGAGGGGGTGGAGTCGCTCTCTGTTCCGGAACTGCAGATGGCTTGTGCCTCGCGTGGCATTCGTACGCATGGCATCTCTCCCGCTCGCCTGCGGGAAGACCTGTCGATGTGGCTGGATCTCCGCCTTAAGCAAGGTGTTCCGTCGACTCTTCTGGTCCTGAGCAACGCGTACGCATATGCGCAGGGCGGCAAGGAGGCGGAGATGGCGTCTCAGATTGAAGCACTCCAGTCTGTGCTGTCTAGCATCCCTGAAGAGTTGTTCCACGAAATCGAGCTCGAGGTCCACAACGCCGAGGGCGCTGCCACCAACAAGCAGCGTCTTGAGGTTATCAAGGAGCAGCAAGAGCTCATCGAGGAGGAAAACGAGCAGAACAGCAAGCACGAGGAGAAGGGCGTTTCAGCACCCAAGGACACTGAGGATATTGACGACACAGAGGACGCGAAGTTTCAGGCGTCGGAGAGCCAGGAAAAGCAATCCACTGAGGCTGTTGAAGCTGAAAAGGAAGGCGAAAAGGCCGAGCAGACACAGTCAGAGGACCTGGCTGCCAAGGGCAAGGACGAGAAGAAGGGAGCTTCCTCGCAATAGAGTGTCGCCAGCAGCTGTTTCTCCTTCTATCTCCCCTCGCCTGACCATCTGCCTGAGATGATAAATCCCCGAAACGAATAGACTTGCATTTCATCCAATTTCCAAGGCGCTCTCTACTACTTTCACCATGTTTTACTAGACTTCTTTTGATGCGTTTGATGTCCATTCTCTTGGTCGGAATACTCTCCTTCATTTGAATGTTGTTATTTATCCAATTTGATAATTTGTGATGTATTGTCTAGATAGATATTAGGGAGTTCGACAGAGGTTTGGCACAGGGGAGAGGGCTCCTGCATTGGCCAACTGGGTTGTTCTACATTATGATTATACTATGGCCCACTCTCATCTTACTTTTCTTGTTAATTAATTTCGTTGGCTTCTTGAAATGATGAAGACCAGATGGATGCATGCCAAATTGAATCCAATGCATATGACCAGCATCTCCCACCTAATCGCCTGTGTCCAACAACAGAATGAAGGCGGGAGGCATAATAAAATGCATCTCGACTTACAAATAAAATAGCACACTAAGTGTTTTATTCTCACTCTGTTATCAGACTCAGTAGCGCTTCTAGTACTGAGATATCTCAAGCCTGGATCTACCCCAGGAACCCAGGGTTTCCAGATCAAAACCCCAGACGATCCACTAACCTCGGCAACGGCACCGGAGCGGCGCCCACACTCCACGCCATCATCAAGAACCAGATCCATAGTTCACGCCATGACGATAATGATATAAAAACAAACCTAAGCGCCGTAATCGCTCATACCCCTACCTTACATACTATGCGAAGACGAGTCCGCCCACTGCTCCAATTGACCGCGATAACCCGTGCCCTCAGCGCAAGCAGCAGTACCAGCAGGAGACTTGCGTCACAGTCCGCACCCGCACCCGCAAGGGAGACGATGCCTCGTCTGAATCAGGCTTCACAGGTACGTACGTTCCTTTAATTTTAAATGTGGAGGAAGGCGAGTTTATTTAATCGCGCGTTACTGCGATGGACTTCCTGTTCTGGTGCTTTTCAGCGGGTTGCAACTTGCATGAGGTATGGTGTGGGTATGTGGGTGTTTCAGAGTGCGATAATGATTCATTTCCTGTCGCCCTTGTTTGCTTCGGAATAGCCCTGTCTATGGATTTTCTCGTTCTACAGCGGATCATCGATGATGACGGTGATGACGACGACGTTGATGATGATGTATCTGGGCTAACGATGCACCGTACTATCTACGACTGCGTTGAATAGAGAGCGATCGATCGGCTGAGAGACTATCGGCCACCGCCGACGAATTATGACCTTGTGCCGTTGTCGCGTCGAGCGGCGGTTCTGGTGCTACTCTATGCGGATGCCAAGGGGGATCTGAGGGTTGTGTTGACTATTCGGGCGCAGACGTTGAGTTCGTGTGAGTACTCTCATAACCCTCCAGGGAATGAATGTCGAGGTGTCGATGATCGTATCATGACAAGATGACGATGAGGATGATCTACTCATACCGCTATTTCTACAGACGCTGGTCAAGCAGCTTTACCTGGAGGTGAGTGGAGTGCTCCAATTTGCGGTCAAGAAAGAATCCAAGATTCGGAGGAATGAAGATATTCCACTGCATATGATGTATCATATTCATCTCTTGCAGAGTCAAGAATGTGATTATGAAAGTCAAACACAAACTCAAAGTCAAAGACAAAAAATCAAGCACTCACACCACGCTTCCCAGGACGGGCGGATACGCTGGAAGAGACCGCATTCCAGACGGCACGCCGCGAGGCACGTGAGGAAATAGGGTTGCCTGATCTCAACCAGTCATTTCCTCGGCCGTTCAGCGTTGAGCATCTCTGCGAGTTCCCGGCTAATCTTGCTCGAACGGAGGTGGTTGTCCGCCCTTGCGTGGCGCTACTCCATTCGTATGACGAGGAGACGGGCGAGAATGCTGACCCAGAGGTGTCGCTGATTCCCAGGCTGGATGCCAGAGAGGTTGCGGCCGTATTTACAGCGCCTTTTCACAACTTTCTACGCATGAGAGATGCGGATGACTGGGGGACCGAGGACCCAACAGAGTGGTATGAGGGATCCTGGACTGGATGGCATCAGTCCAATTGGAGAAGTAAGTTACTGTCCTCCGTTTGTATCTGGTACCTACGCTGTACTCCTGTACGGAGTACTCCGTAGGGCACATTGTTTGACAGGTGGTGTACCGTCGGTTGAACCAGGTTGAATTGCAATGAATAAAGAAAATGAAGAAAAGAAATCAAGAATGACAAAGAAAATAAGATCGTCGGTTGATTGGTTTTTGCTTTTTTTCTGCGTTTGTGGCTTCTAGTTCTTGACTGACCCACTGTCAGTGCATCAGTTCTTTGTCCCCATCAACAGCCGGTCGGTCGTCAAACCGCGCAGCAGCAGCCAGATGCAGAAACGGGCTGCAGACGAGCTAGAAGAGAAAGAAAAAGCAGGCGAGGTGACTCGCTATCGGGTGTTTGGCATGACGGCCCGCATTCTGGTCGATGTCGCGCGAGTGGCATATGGCGAGGACCCGGAATTCGAGCACAATAGCCACTTTGGCGACGAAGCGATGATCGCCAATCTCCGCAAGATGGGGCGACTGAGTGCCGTTCGTAAAGCCACGGACGAACTCACGCAAGAGACAATGCAAAAGGCAGCCAAACTTAGTTAGGTTTAGAGTAATTGGACGTGTCGACTTCTCCGGGTACCTGATTCATGGATCAACACTCAAGAGGTCGGGCATCTGGAACCTACCGTAGTCTAGATACTCTACATAATGTACTTACTTACACTATTACTGGCAGTTACTAGTACCTGAGCTTAAGCACGCATCCCCGTAAATAGTCGTATCTAGTGGTAGTTGATGGTACTCCAATCCGCACATAGAGTATCTCTACATGCGTCCATCATCAGTCCTGTCCTACCTACTCTTAAATGTTTCACTCTCAATCTATTCTTATCTTTCACACCTCAAAGAACTAAAAAAGCATGTCATGATGATGAAGGAAAAAAGGCAGTGCAGAGGCAGGCTGACACCACTACAGTAACCTGGTCATCCCTTGCGTTGGCGTGTCACCCCTCGCTACGGTCCATGAGGCTGTTTGCTGGCAATAATGATGCTGATTATCCTGCAGGACAACTTGCAAACAGCGCTGCTGCATGGTTGGCCTTGCTTTATGATTTGTGGACCCTTTTGTTGTCTGCATTATCTCTTCCATTTTCGTATTATTATTAGTTTGGGTTTTCTTTTCTTTTCCGAGCATTTTCTATCAAGGGGGAGGGCTGATTTCCCTTCCACCTGAATAATGACTCGTTTGGCTGCATCTTTCTATCCCTTTACTTCGCATTGTCGATTTTTTTTGTTTTTCCTTTTCTTTCCCTCGCAGCTCTCTTGCTTTATTCTTCCTGCTTCCCCCCCTTCTTTTCTTCTCTCTTTTTCTCCTCTTCTTCCCTTCTTTTCTTTTTTTCCTTCCTGAAGATGCTTGTGTCTATATCTCCCCGCTGTATCCTTCCTGTGCATGCCCACTTCGAGGCTCGAGCGACAGGCTGACTTGCGGGGAAAGGGTCTTGTGATCGGTCATCCCGGACATCCGGAGTGTTGTTGACACGCAGACTGAACCCGTTCCTTGGCGGTTTGGGTTTCTTTGTTCTTGAGATATTATTGAGCACTCGTCTCAGTCGTCTGTCTCCTCCGTAACCCAATCTGATTCATTCGCCATACCTAAATCCAAATCTACACACTTCTGTTGGTGGTTGTCTACCGAAACACTGTCTCTTCCCCACTTTTCAAGCAGAAACCCTCGTGGAGGGGAAAGGATATACCTATCTGCTTGACGAGCGAGTATAAAGTTGGGATCATGTTGTCTCCCGCCTCGCTCGCTTACTCCCGTCAGGCACCTCCAGTGAGACCGTCTCGATCTCTAGAGGGACTGGAGCAGGTCGTCCCGCCCAGAGTTCCTCAACCTTCGTCTCGTCCTACCCTGCAACTGGACAAACCTCTTCCCGACATTCCCTCACAAGTACGGTCGCTTCCAGATGCCTCAGAGATGAGGGGATCGACGGCATGGAGCGATGACAGCAGTACTATTAGCAGTGTGGATAGTGACTGCAGTCGAAACCGCGAATCCACCCACTCATCGGAAAGCTATCCCGTTTTCGTCCGTTCGGCGTCGGATGATCTGGCCGGGCTTGTCGATCACCCTCCCGTTTCGTCCTTGGATCGTGCCGAGCCCATAGTGGAGCCCTGTGAAAAGCCATCAACAATAGCTTCCTATTCTCCAAGCTTGTCGCTTTCCCAACATGCTATATCAGTATCGAAAGATGACCGGTATGGAAGCCCGCCAGAATGGGCCCAGAAACGGGCCGGCCCGAACCACTATTTCCGGGAGAAGAAGTGGGATTTCTTCCCCGAGTTAGCGACCCCGTCTGCCTTGGGTCTCGCAGCAGCTGGACGGTTTCCTCCCACCAGTTCGCAATCACGGAAGAAGAACGGGAGCAAATTGCATTTATCCTCGTTTGAATTTGGACGAAATCGCAGGCGTTCGAACACCTCCGACCGGGGAACTTTGACGCTCGCCCATGAAGTTCGGGACTCAATCCGTTCCTACGTCCATCGCACATTGTCGAAGCGTTCTGCAGAGAAAGACAAGCCGAAACGACAAGGGCGCCCCGCGACCGCGCCCTCCTTCTATCCGCCCGAGTATGCGACTTCACAGGGGACCGCGACCTCGAGCGACCACTTCTATTATGGAACATCTAGAGAAGAATCGAGCCCGGTGGATATGGATAACCGGATGAGAAACCTATCAATCTCGACTGCTTCAACTACGAGCGAACGATGGGTAGAGAGCCCCAAGCCGATTCCTGTTCACCGGACGAAGCAGCTTGCCGTCCCCATCACTCCTTACCAGAAGTATGGTGCCGCCATCTGGGACAAATCCGGCGGCACAAAGAGGGTCAGCTACCGGCCAAACGGCCTGGTGAAATTTCCAAAGCACCAAAGGAACATCTACTCGTCTTCTACGCAAAAGTCGAAATCAAGTACGGACTTCACGTCCAATCCCACTGCGCCCTTGTCGCCGCCGGTACGTGCCGTGATCCAGCAGAACACTCGAGAGTGCATACGAGTGTTACACGATGGAACCACTCAAGTGCTGGATGTGCTCGATGAGGCGAAGAAAAAAGTGATCGGGTCGAGCGTTGACCGTCGACGAAATCATCTCAAATCGCAGATTAGATTGATAGGGCCGGTCAACCCATACACCACCTACGGACGCGTTGATCCTTGGATATGATTACTCCTTTCGCTTTCTCTTCCCTGGTATTTCTGTATTCTGTCTCGGCCGAGCTTCTGGGCTTTTCCCGTTAACTTTTCCGCACCTTTGATGATTTCATTTCTCCCATGATATTTTGATACCTCTGGAAAGGCTTAAGGCTTACGTTTGGCGTCTCGGCACTGCATCGGATCATTGATGGAAGCGATATCCGGCTATATTGGTTATACACTCTTTGTAATTGAGCATGTTCTGCAATAGATAGATCTCCGCCTATTCATCTGACCATACTAGTAGAATTCTTGTTCTCAATGCAGGGGTCATAACCCTGTACCTTGTAGTAGTTTATTACACTGTCTGGGGTGACACGAATGGACGATCTATGTATAACCTGAGCTCCTGAAGCGTATCTGGTCCAGGTGATCCTGTCATGATACAAATCCTACATGGATTTATCAATAACCCTGCCAAAATCCAGCTTCTTCAGATCAATTCAGACAGGAGAAGACATAGAAGACGAAACCATGCAACATCTCATGACCATGGTTGATGTCTCACATTCCATCTCATCCGCTCCGTTTCCCCGCCATCGCCCCTGTTGACTTCTCGGCACTTCAACGTCATCCATGATCCTTGCGCGTATCCGGCTGGGCTCAATTTCCCCGACCTTCCCCTTCTCTTTCTTCATCACCCTGGAGTCTGAAGACCCTGAATCTAAGTCTTCACCAACATAGCTTTTAACCAAATCGCTACGGTGTATCCATCAACCTATCTACATCAACGGTCTAGACCCGCCGAGATGGGTGGAGACGCCCCATTGCGAGCTCAAAGCTCGCTCCCTCGAGCCCCGGACCATCCCGTCGGCCAACGCATCAAAAGTATCTACACCGATCGACTGCGCCAGTTCACAGACTCAGGCCAGTATCGTCAGCAAAGCCTCATCTCGTACGTTTATCCAATAAGCAGAAGTATCCCCGCTAACTCCCCACCGCAGCAAGCTCCACGAAGCCACCACCTCCGACGAAAAGCATGTCAAACTGTCCGTCTACTCTCCGCCGGACCTGCAGCGTCCAACATTCGAGGAGGCGACATCGCACGAGTTCAAGCCCACGCATATCGGCGCCTCCTTCGGCCCTAGTTGGTCGACGCACTGGTTCCGGATTCGGCTGACGGTCCCGCGGGAGATGCTCGACAAGGAGCGATTGGAGTTCCACTGGGATGCAAATAACGAGGGCTTGGTGTGGATGGAGGATGGTCGGCCGGTGCAGGGGCTGACTGGTGGCGGGGAGCGGATCGAGTGGGTTATCCCTGATGCGTGGCGCGACGGCAAGGAACATACGTTTTACATCGAGATGGCGTGCAATGCTATGTTTGGGAATGCGCCTGGCGGTGATTCGATCCAGCCGCCTGCGCCGGATAAGTACTATACGCTGCATACGGCGCGGATTACTGCGGTCAATGTGGAGGCGCGGGCGCTGTTTTATGATTTTTGGATCATTGGCGGTGCGTATACGGCTGCTAGCAATTGGTAACGAAAGAAAGGCTGACTTTTGCAGACGCGGCGAGGGAGTTTCCCGGTGACTCTTGGGAGGCTCATGAAGCGAATATGGTTGCCAATGCCATTATGGACGTTTTCATAGCGGGTAATGGAAGCCAGGAGTCGATCAAGGAAGCGCGCAAAATCGCTCAGAAGTATCTTGGGGATAAGGTGGACTCGTCCGAAGTTTATGAGACAGATACCCAGCCCATCGTATATGCCATCGGGCACTGCCATATCGACACCTGCTGGCTCTGGCCTTGGGCAGAGACAAAGCGCAAGGTTGCTCGCTCATGGTCTAACCAGTGTGACTTGATGGACCGGTACCCGGAGCACCGATTCGCTTGCTCGCAGGCGCAACAGTTCAAGTGGCTCGAACAATATTACCCCACGGTCTTTGACCGCGTCAAACAATGGGTCAAGAAGGGCCATTTCCAGCCGATTGGTGGCAGCTGGGTTGAACACGACACTAACTTACCTAACGGCGAGTCGCTGGTGCGACAATTCATTTACGGCCAAAGGTTCTTTGAGAGCCGCTTTGGCGAGCGTTGCAGCACCTTTTGGCTGCCGGATACCTTTGGCTACTCCAGTCAAATCCCTCAGATTTGCCGGCTGGCGGGCATGAACCGCTTCTTTACCCAGAAACTCAGCTGGAACAACATCAACAACTTCCCGCACACCACCTTCAAGTGGGTTGCGCTTGATGGCAGCCAGGTAATGTGCCACATGGCTCCGTCCGAGACGTACACCGCGAGTGCGCATTTTGGCGACGTTAGACGCAGCGTGACCCAGCACAAATCGATGGACCAGGACAACACCTCGCTTCTGGTATTCGGAAAAGGAGATGGTGGCGGTGGCCCTACCTTTGAAATGCTGGAGAAGCTGCGGCGCTGCCGGGGTCTTAGTGACAAGGTTGGCTTGCTTCCGCGCGTGAAGATGGGCGACTCGGTCGATGATTTCTTCGCGAGGCTTGAGCAAAAGGTTGAAAATGGAACGGAGTTTGTCACCTGGTATGGCGAGCTCTACTTTGAATTGCATCGGGGCACGTATACTACGCAGGCGAACAACAAGCGGAACAACCGCAAGTCTGAATTCCTACTGCGCGATCTAGAGTATCTGGCGACCCTGGCGACCCTCACCAAGACGAAGGGCGAGTACAAATACCCGAAGAAGGACATTGATGACATGTGGGAAGGTGTGCTTCTGTGCCAGTTCCACGATTGCCTACCCGGAAGCTCCATCGAGATGTGCTACGACGATTCGGACGAGCTGTACGCGCAGATTTTTAAGACGGGTGAGCGGGCCAGGCACCAAGCTCTCGAAGCGCTTGGATTTTCCAATGACAGTAAAGACAAGAGTCTCGTTGCCATCAACACGTTGCCTTGGCCTCGCTCGGAGATTGTCAGAATACCGGATGAGTTTGCCGCGTTGACAGGCTCACAGTATGCTCTCGCAAGCGGAGATTCCGGCCTTATCCAATGCCAGATTCTAGATGCTGATCAAAGACCCCGCGTGACGGTGTCAGAGATCCGACCGGGCGTTTTCCGTCTTGACAATGGCAAGTTGAGGGTCGATGTCCAGAATGGCGTTATTACTTCTTTGTATGACCTCGAAGCCGAGCGAGAAGTCATCGTCAAGGGAGGCAAGGCGGGCCAGCTCGTCATTTTTGATGACAAGCCGCTCTACTGGCAAGCCTGGGATGTGGAAGTCTACCATTTGGAATCGAGAAAAGAGCTGCAGGCCGGAAAGACCTCAATCGCAGAGGAATGCGCGCACCGTGTCAGCGTGGTCACCAAAGCCCAAATCAGCGACAAGAGCTGGGTCAAGACGACCATCAGCCTGGCTGCGGTGGTGGATGACCAGCCATCATACGTTGAGTTTGAGAGCGAAGTCGAGTGGCACGAGACCATGAAGTTCCTCAAGGTTGAATTCCCTGTGGACGTCACCAACACAGAGGCATCGTACGAGACGCAATATGGAATCACCAGACGACCGACGCATTACAACACGAGGTATGTCAATTTTTCCTTATGATCCAATGCATACTGACCAATACAGCTGGGACATGGCCAAATTCGAGGTCTGCTGCCACAAATGGGCCGACCTGTCCGAGTACGGCTACGGCGTCTCAATCCTCAACGACTCCAAATACGGCTTCGCAACCTGCGGCAACCTGATGCGTCTCTCGCTTCTGCGCGCCCCCAAGGCCCCAGACGCCCACGCCGACATGGGCCGCCATCACATCCGCTACGCCATTCTCCCGCACTCCGGCCCCCTGGACGCCCGCACCGTCCGCGCAGGTTACAATTTCAACAGCCCCCTTATCCTCCGCCGTACGTCGGGCACGGAAGCCGCTCACGTGTTCAAATCTATTCGTCTCACCGGCTCGCCGTCTCTCGTCCTGGACGTGGTTAAGCGCGGAGAGGACGATGAAGATGTTTCGCGGGGCGAGCTGCCCAAGCGCTCTGGGAAGAGCATCATCCTTCGGATCTATGAGTCGCTGGGCGGTAGATCGAGGGGTACGATCCACGCCAAGTTCCCGGTCAAGGAGGCTTGGAAGTGCAATGTGCTCGAAGACAATGAGGAGCGCTTGGAGGTTTGTAAGGGTGAGGAGGCCGTCGGAGTCAAGATTGAGCTGCGGGCTTTTGAGGTTGCCACCTACCGCTTGCAGCTGTAGTTGCTGCTGATGTTGATGTTGATATTGAGTTTGAATATGTATATCGATGAACGTGGTATAGTCAATGTCTCTTTTGCTTTCAGTCTAATACAGCTTTCATACAAGTGGATATCAACAGAAGACCAAGCCAACCGTAAATGCTCACAGAGAATAAAACACCAGCGCCTAAGCTCCATTTTCCCAACCCCCGTTGATGCGTAGAACAAAACCCCACAAACTCCCGAGTCGAGTCAAGTGCAGACAAATCTAATCCCTCCCATAAGTAATCTTCAACCGCTTCGCAGGCGGCTTATCCCCTCCCTCATCGCCCTCATCATCCTTATCCTTATCCTTGTTACCGGCACCATTCGCGCCCCCAGACTTCTTCTTATTCTTCGATGATGACGACGACGACGAAGACCCCTTGACGCTCGCCGCAGCAGACGACGTCCCGTCGCCGTTGCCGTTGCCGTTCGGCTTCCCGTTCGACCCGTTATACATCGACGTCGGCGTCGGCGCATGCGAAGGCGTAGTCTGCACGGATGATGGAGCGGGGGAATCCTATTCGGTCGTCAGCCTCCTAGAAACAACCATAACAATAGCCTTTCAGGAATGTTGGGTGTGAGTGAGGGACGCACCCGCATGAAACTCGCCGAACTCCTCGAAAACACCCTATCCCCATCCGTCACCTGGGCCTTGCGCCGCGCGGCGCCGCCCATCCCCCCCGTCAGCGCGATCCCGCTTGCGCCGAGCCCCGTGCTCGACCCGGACCCCTTGATATAATTATCAAAACCCTTGATGATGTTTCCGGCGGTGGTTTCTTCGAGGTAGGATTGTTCGAAGCGGAAGATTTGGTCTTCGAGTTGGGCCTGCCAGCACTTTAGTTCCAGGTTCCGGACTTGGAAGTGAGGACAGGGGAGGGGAGGGGAGGAGGCTACCATGCTTTTATCCATGAGGCGTTTCTTCTGTAGGGCGTCGCGGAGGTCGCGGCGGAGTTTTTCGTAGTAGGGGAGGCCGCGGTTTTCGCTGTTGGGGTCTGTTGTCGTTGTGGATGTGTTGGCGTTGCCGGTGGTTGGGTTGTTGGGTTGTGTGCTTGTTGTTGCGCCTGTTGCTGATGCTGCTGTCGCTGCTGCTGTGGTTGTTGTTGTACCTGTTGATGTGCCAGTTGCGGCTGGGGCTTGCGCTGGGATCGTGTCTGCCATTTTGGGTCGCGCAGCAATGGTGGATCAATTAAGATGCTGTTTATTCGTTGATAACAGGTGAGAGGGGGCGCGTGATCGTGATGTTGGTTGTTCTGGCTATCCTCTAAGACAGGGCGGAGATCGAAACTGGTTGGAGACTGGACTCCCGTATCCAGTAAGTGTGAAGCCAAAAAAGGAGCTTATCGACTCTGTTTGTCTTGTTTGCATTGGCATACGTTTCGTCCTTGATGAATGCATCGCATCAACTGTCAGCATCGACCTGTCTCTATTTTGTCATTTTCAGATTTCCTGCATTTACCTTACATAGCGTGTTCACTTGAACAAATATATATCACTCATCTCGACGATGGACCACAGCGCGATGCACCATTCCGGCATGGACATGGACCATGGACACGGGGATATGGATATGGGCGGACAGTGCAACATGAATGTGAGATCTCCTAACTCTATCTATATTTAAGCTGGTACACTGACACAATCAGATGCTCTTCACCTGGTCTACCAAAAACCTCTGCATCGTCTTCCGCCAGTGGCATGTCACCGGCCCCTTTTCCCTCCTCCTTTCTCTGTTTGTCATTGTGCTCTTGACAGCGGGCTACGAGGGCGTCCGGCAGGCCACCCGGAGATATGAAGCTGCCCATGCACAGCGTCTGAACGCTTTCTCGACAACAACAGCTACGGTCGGTAAGTACTCGGTCTTTTCTGAGCTATTGGTCGTGTATCTACGGTGGCATGGTGTGTTGGTGGACTCTGCCGGCAAGCATTTGTTTCATTGAATTTATATGTATGCTTTGGTCATGCTGGACTGGAGCCTCATTGACGAACGGTGTGCAAGGCAATGAGTTCGCCGACGAGTCCGCCACGGCCAACGTTCCCTCTAGTCAAACCCCCAACGAGAGCTCACCGCTAGTTGTAGGTAGGGATAACAGACGGGCCGTGGAGCAAAGAGGCAAAATCACCCTTGCAGCCTTGTATGCCGTGCAGGTGTTCTATAGCTTCTTCATCATGTAAGTCTCCTGCCTGCTTGTTTCAGCTCAGATGCTAAAGCGCATAGGCTGCTGTTCATGACGTATAATGGTTTCGTCATGCTTGCAGTTGCCGTTGGTGCTTTTGTCGGATATCTGGTGTTTGGAGATAACCAGTCAGCCGCTAAGACGGTTGCTTGTCATTGATTCCGGATAATGGCTGGGTTCTCCAGTGGGTGTAGGCAATCTGGCCGAACTTGTGCTCAACTGCAATATATATGATTTAGACCGTCTTGTGATAACTCCAAGCGAATGGAATCAAGGAACTTCCACGTCGCTTCCATCATCCCCAAAGCCGAAACTGAATCCGCCTGCTTCAGAGGCGTCTCCGGCGCCCTCTTGAGCCAACTTTCCGTGGATCAGCTCATCCCACTTGCGCTTCTTGCCATCTGACTTTTTCTTCAACTCGTCGAGTGCCTGCTGGAGCAATTCGGGATGAGTCTTGCGCATGTTTTCCACAAACCGCTCGTAGGGGTTATGCACATCTTTCCTAAATCCAGAAACCTGATCGGCCTTGTTAGACAAAAAGTCAAGCGTCGCAGTCAAATGCGCGCGCGGGGTGAAATTCTGCGTAATAGCAATGGAAGGTTCCAGATTCACGACCAAATGCCACCATCCGGAAGGCACATGAAGGATTTCCCCTTCGCCACAGATACCTTCAACACAGCCCGGTGTGCGCCGCGCCTCGGCATGGAAGGCAAGCAGCCATTCTGCAATGCTCAGAGGGGATGTGACTTCGCTCTGATCGTCCGAGACAAAGACACCAGGCGGGGGTGGCAGTCTCGACGACGAGGGAAACATGATCCAGTACTTGGAGCCGCGAACGACCGCGTTCCACGCGCTGGTCGCATTGGGATCCTTGTGAAATGTACTGCCTGATCTCTCAGGGCCAATGATGAGCCATTGCCTATCCGGGCGGTCATTCCCCAGCACGGAGAAGAAGTCTTCACCAAAACACGGAGGAGGCCAGTAAGTCGCCTCAGGTTCCTCCTCCGGCGGACCAACCTTGAGCCCCATTTTTGACACAAAGGCCCGGTCAAACAGATACAAGGGACTCTCATCTGCGTTGTACCTCATGTAATCCACGTAGGTGCTCAATTTCCAATCCACAGCCTCGGCACGAAAGACTGTATCTCCGTATTTGTCAAGTAGTGAGTCTACAGACCAGTGCTTGTAAGCCGGCCACTGCTTCACCGGCTGGGTCAAAATGAAAGGCTTGTCGGACCATTTTGCTTGGAAATCCTCCGGAGAAAGGTCCGGAAGTCGGGTGATCTGATTTCTCGAGGGAATATTGTTCACATAAGTGTCCAAGGAGATGTGTGCGCAATAGAATGGACGATGAAGAGCATCAGAGAACAGACTTGAGCAGTCCAATACCGCAATTTTGGACGGAGGCAAGTTGAGGTAGGTCGAACGCCATGTTCCTCTCCATGTGAACGACGAAGGGGGCGACCTGAAGATTGCCTCTTAGTGAAAAGTTTCAAGACTACTAGATTCTAAAGTCTAGTGATCACGTCTAATATACGAAGATCTATGTATCCTTACCAAATGAAAAGAGCCTTCCACAATTCCTCCGCTCTTGTAAATGCATAAAAGGCCTTACAGGTCCTCCCGAACCGCAATAGACTCGGACCATCCAGAGACTCTAATAGCATCAAAATCAACTCATCCGGCAAAAGATTGAACGTCCCGATCGCATGGCGGAGATTCTCATTGGCAAGCAGAGCGTTGCCACTCGGCTTGACGCCTAGCGGATGACAGGGAATTGCATCATGACCGGTTAGATCTTGAAGGCTGTCATTTTGGGGCCAGACAGTCTCACCCCCTAGTGGGCGATTCTGAAAAGTTGTAATATCAGGCATTGACTCTCTAGTAGCCAGAGCCTCAGTAATCGGATGTGGCACTGAGAATGGGAGGAAGTGTAGTGAGGACAAAGTACGGGGTACTCCGGATATACGGGGTCTGTATCAGAGAACAAACAGAACCAGTCATAAGAAGAAGAGTCATTGCATCCTGCACGAGAACATTCTGTGACTCTATCAAGTATCAAATCACCACCACTCACAAGTCACCAATGGCAAAAAAAATCCCACGAGGCAAACCATGAAGCCGAAAACAGCAGGCGGTGGATGTGGGTTGGGCAGAATTAGCGCTAAACAGGAAAAAATCAAAAATTTCGCAGCTTCACTAAAAGGGACAAGGAAAATCTTTTTCTCCCTCTTCTTCTCCAGCCCACATCACTACCCGGTGAAAGACCATCTTCATATCTTACTATCTCAACTATCACCACCACTACTTTACTAGTTCCTAAGAAATCTCTCTCGTGAGAGTCGTGGTTCTAGTCTCTAAAAGTATCTATTAGGGACTTTCATTACTCTCAGCTCTGCGACTACGCCCCCACTGGGATTTGTTGTCGCTAAGAAACTTCCAAGTTCAAAACCAACACCCCACTGTTTCATCGATCACAGCTTTTCGCCTGTGATCACTACCTATTACAGTCGCAATCATGGCTTCTAACGACAAGGGTTTGGAGGAGATCCCTGAGGGTATGTTAAATGTCATTTTTTTGTGTTCTTATCGGCTGTGGTTTGGCTGTGGTGTTACGGTGTCGACCGTAGACATTTGTGGCGTCGCTTGCAACCGAAAAATTCAGCAAAAGATTCAAGACTGACGATGCTTTCGAATTTTAGGACAGATCGAGTCCAACTACGATGAGATCACCGACTCCTTCGACTCCATGGACCTCAAGCCCGAGCTGCTTCGCGGTATGTTTCACTCGTCTCAACCCGACTATATGGCGGGGTATGTGTGTATCAATGATTGACGACCTCTTCAGGTATCTACGCCTATGGTTTCGAGCGTCCCTCTGCTATCCAGCAGCGTGCCATCATGCCCATCATCAAGGGTAGGTTTTCCTATTACGGCCTCTGAAAGCACCGTAATTAATCTCGAAATCACAGGTAGCGATGTCATTGCCCAGGCCCAGTCCGGTACTGGAAAGACTGCCACTTTCTCCATCTCCGCTCTGCAGAAGCTCGACCCCAATGTGAAGGGATGCCAGGCCCTTATCCTTGCTCCCACCCGTGAGTTGGCTCAGCAGATTCAGAAGGTCGTTGTCGCCATCGGTGACTTCATGAACATTGAGTGCCACGCCTGCATTGGTGGTACCAACGTTCGTGAGGACATGAAGGCTCTCCAGGAGGGTCCCCAGGTCGTTGTCGGTACCCCCGGCCGTGTCCACGACATGATCCAGCGCCGTGTCCTTCGCACCGACCACCTGAAGATGTTCATCCTCGACGAGGCCGATGAGATGCTCTCTGTAAGTTGACCTTATTGCGCATATTTCGCCAAGACATCCGGTCTAACATAGTATACAGCGTGGTTTCACCGAGCAAATCTACGACATCTTCCAGCTCCTTCCTCAGTCCACCCAGGTCGTCCTGCTGTCTGCTACCATGCCCCAGGATGTCCTTGAGGTTACCACCAAGTTCATGCGCGACCCCGTCCGTATCCTGGTGAAGAAGCAGGAACTCACCCTGGAAGGTATCAAGCAGTTCTACATCGCTGTGGAGAAGGAGGAGTGGAAGCTCGATACCCTGTCCGATCTCTACGAGACTGTCACCATCACCCAGGCTGTCATCTTCTGCAACACCCGCCGCAAGGTCGACTGGCTCACTGACAAACTGACTGCCCGTGACTTCACTGTCTCTGCCATGCACGGTGATATGGAGCAGGCTCAGCGTGATGTTATCATGAAGGAGTTCCGCTCTGGTTCTTCTCGTGTCCTGATCGCCACCGACCTTCTGGCTCGTGGTATCGACGTCCAGCAGGTTTCTCTGGTCATCAACTACGACTTGCCCGCCAACCGTGAGAACTACATTCACCGTATCGGCCGTGGTGGTCGTTTCGGTCGTAAGGGTGTTGCCATCAACTTCGTCACTGCTGACGATGTCCGCATGATGCGTGAGATCGAGCAGTTCTACAGCACCCAGATCGAGGAGATGCCCATGAACGTTGCTGGTAAGTTCACGACCTCCACCTTGATTGAATGTATGCTAACCTGCGGCCAGACCTTATCTAAACGCCTTACCGTCGAGTTACCACCCGCATCTTTTCCGATGCGGCTCACGATCGCAGTATGCCAATAACATGCCAAGGGTAAGCTGCGGTGGAAAAAAGGCGTTTTTAACATCGTTGCTTGTCTTTCGGCGAAGGAGAATCCTTTAAAAGTGGCTTTCTGTGTCTCCAGCTCTTCTTCTGCTGGCAGTGGATTGCGGAGGGTGCGGTAGGAGCAGCTACTGCACGTCTTCGGAAGCTGCTGTTCATGGTTTCCTTTGTTTTCTAATGGAGATGCGACATGTTCTGTGCTTTTTTACGCTGTAATTCATGGTTTCTCTTTTCCCTGCATCACTTCGAGTTTGCCGACTTTTTTCCTTTTGCATTTTGTGCTTGGCTGCCTTGGTTGGTTACCAGCCAGTTGAGTGGAAAATGTCATTTGTCCATTCAGTTGCTTTTTCTTTCTGCTTCATGAACAGACAAGGCACTTTGGGTGGATGAATACACGATCATGACATGGAGGTGGTTTCATACCTAGTACCATAGATAGAGGTAAATGCCATTCCTACTGTTAAACTGAGTTCTCTTCTCCTTGGATTTTTCGTTACTGTGGCTCCTCGAGAGCACCTTAGCATTGACTCGTTCAATCTACCTCATGCAACACTCATCAACTGCCATCGGACACTCACGCCCACCATCCCCTCACCCCATCGTCTATTCGGCCACCAGAATACAATTCCATGATACTCACCTAGCATCCCATCCTTATCGAGCCCATCTCTCAAAACCACTCATGGACAAAACAACAGTACGCGCATGGGACCCAACAGCCCCCTCCCTCCTCTGGGCTCACCAGATCCGCCGCGAGAACATCCACCTGGTCAACCAGCTCGACAACACAAGAGCCGATCTCGCGGGCGCCATCTCGAGCATCAACGAGCTGAAGCAGCAGCTGAACGAATTACGAGAACGGACACAGAACGCTGACGCCAACACCAACACCAGCCATGATACGTGCGACCGGAAGCTGAAGGATATTCTTGAGAGGCTTGAGACTAGGTTCGAGGGGATCTCTAATCGGATTGAGGCCGTTGAGCGTGAGAATGCCCGCTTGAAAGAGAGGCTCGATGGCGTCGAACGGGGATGTAGTGAGCAGACAGCGCTGGATGAATTGAGGGAGTTGGTCCAGAGGCAGGTTCTGGATGAGGTTCGGGGTTGGTTTACGAGAGAAAAGGAGAGTCTACAGGGTAGAGTAGCATGTCCACCCGGTGGTACGTCTTGTTCGATTTGTATTGGAAATCCCATTCTTGCTGATCAAACAGACTCTACGGAGGTCAAACAGGTATCCCCCGAACCAGACGTGGTACCCGATTCAATGCGCCTGGATGAATCTACTCCGTTCGCTCGAAAGGACTCCTTGCGGACTCTCACCGAGACGACGTGGGGATCTTCGAGTATTTCCCAACTATCATCGAGCCAGGTTGATCACTATCTGGAGAAGGAACGGATTGACGAACCCGATTCAGCTATGCTTCGGCAGATCAAACAAGGCGGGCGAGATCTCGGGGAGTATCTTTCGTCCGTTGAGGGCTTGCGCGCGCAGTTGCCTCCGCGGAAGAGAGAGGGTGAGATCGTCGAGGTTTTTGTGCGGGGACTTGATCATGCGGGGACGAGAGGGATAGTGGAAGGCGAGATGGACAGAGCCGGGTGGTCGTGGGATACGTTGGCGAAGATCGTGCGTGACGAGATTGAAAGGCAGCACGGACAGGCTGTTGCACTGAAGCGAGCTGTCAAGGCGGATGTCGAAGAGCGCGTGGAACCTAAACAGGATGCGGGTGGAGTCTACATGTCCAGACCACGTAAGAAGCAAAGGAGATTCATTCCGATTGTGCCAGCAGATGAAGATGATTTGATAGTATAAATGTCCTTGACCTTGGATGGTCGCAGTGCGAATTGTGTTTGCAGATATGTGTATATACAGTAGCTAGCCCATATGCAATATCCGGCTGATACAGATCATGTCTCACTGTACACATATCTGCCCTCGCGATCCTTCACCTCAACCTCAATTCTACCCTCCTCAATCTCCTTCCCGTCCACCTCGATGGACGCCTTCATCACGTCGCCAGCCTTGACCTCTCCGACTCCCTTGGGCGTACCAGTCAGAACAAGATCTCCCTTCTCCAGCGTCATGACGCGCGAGATCTCTGCCAGCTGCCTGGGGATGCGGTAGAGCATGAGGCCGGTTGAATCAGCCTGGCGGAGCTGGGAGCCCACGCTGAGACGCAAGAAGGCATTGTGGGGATCGGGAATGCGCGCCTTGGGGATCTCTTCGGAAATGGGCAGGAAGGTGTCGAAGCCCTTGGCGATGGACCAGGGGAGGCCCTTCTTCTTTGCCTCGTCTTGGACGTTCCGGCCGGTCATGTCAATGGCGAGGAGGTAGCCTGTCATGTCAAGGAAACAAGGAGTTAATCATTCGCCAAATCCAAATCGAGCGGCGAGATAGTTCAAGGGCACTGACTGTGAATCGCATCCAGGGCACCCTTCTCGTCGCTCGGGTCCAGATCCCGAACCGTCTTGCCCATTACGAGCGCCAATTCCACCTCATAGTGCAGGCTGACTCCCTTGGGACGCAGAACTGGACCCTCGCCAGGCAGAAGAATAGAGGACGGAGGTTTCAGAAAGAAGAAAGGCTGCTTGGGCTTGGCGTTGTTGAGTTCCGTAATGTGATCGCTGCGGGGGAGCACTCGTCAGCGGTGATATGCAGACAGGGCCATCGGAGTACTCACGCATAATTCCGGCCGATGCAAATCACCTTTCTGCAATTGGCTCTTATTGAGGCCGCCATTGTGAGGGAGTCTGGTTGGAGGGTATGAAGTATTGCTCTTGCTTAGAGGGACATCCGCTGTCAAGTGTCAATAGATTTGTAGTCAAATGCCCGTCTGGCAACCATCTCCGGAAACTCCGCAATCGCGGAGAACAATCCGACTCTCCGACCTCGGCACTTCACGTCCGGAAATAGTCATCCCAATCCTGTCCAGAAATCTATAGTATTGCTGGTCTATAGAGGGGTCAAGCATGCCATGAAACGAAGAAGATGTACTTGAATTGGGTTCCTGAGTGCGGTGCTATTGAAACCACCTGATTCACCATGCATACTCCTGCCAAGAGATCTCCATCTTCCTGACGTACATATCCAGAAGGATATACTTCTCAACCACGACTCAGGCCTATCATACTCATCCATCATGAAGGTAGCAGAAATCCTCTCAGATCTGACCTCACTACGAGTCTGCGTACGTTCGACCTCTC
The DNA here is from genome assembly GCA_014281905.1 of Aspergillus hiratsukae. Lineage (NCBI taxonomy): Eukaryota > Fungi > Ascomycota > Eurotiomycetes > Eurotiales > Aspergillaceae > Aspergillus > Aspergillus hiratsukae. Next base: position 70,154 of record JACBAD010002081.1, read on the forward strand.
AAAGACCTCAGCTTAACAGGCACGTGCACCTTCTGACTGAGACAGGACTATAATGATGCCCTTACCCTAGTCACCGTCAACGAAAGGCTCAACGAGGCACGGGGACCACCAGATGACAGAAACAAAGCCGCTGTGAGCAAGCGACAGCAGGAGCAGCAGAATGATGATCTCCGACGGGCAAAGGAGCTTGTTGATCTGCATTATGAGATGAAGACGAAATATGCGCTCGGCACCGTTGATGGGGAGCTTATTCGTGCTCGGGAGGAGGTGGACAGGGTCCTGAGGGAACTGGAGGGTTGAGACTGTGCTCAGGGGCACTGCTTTCAGTCTACATGTTAAGGCTGTACGGCCATGATGCCATGATTTGATGTTAGGATGGCTGCCCGTTGATCGGGTCACATATCCAGTTTGGGTTCTAGTATTCGGGGACAGGGGCACGCGTTTGCGTCCCTTGCATTATACTTCACTCATACACATCTACCCAGTGCAATAGGAGCACTAAAGAATTAAGCATTATGCTCCATCCGTACTTCCTCAATGACCGAGACTTCTTATTCACTCAGTGGAAGCTGCGTAGTCGGCCCGACCTGACCTCCGAAGTACGGGCACCTCTAAAACCACAAACGCAATTTGAGCATCATTGTCGCAGTTGCACGCGTTCTTCCTTTTGCTCAATCGCTCTTTTGGCTGTACCGCGAATCGTCACAGCTCATCCAGCAAAATGGCGTCCAGCATAGATGCCAAATTACTCAAACAGACCAAGTTCCCTCCCGAGTTCAATCGGAAGGTGGACATGAAAAAGGTCAATATTGAGGTTATGAAGAAGTGAGAATCGACCCTGGAACACGATTATCTGGAAAGAGTTTTTCCTAACGAGGAGCGCTGATTGTAGATGGATTGCTGGAAAGATCTCTGAGATACTTGGCAACGAAGACGACGTCGTTATTGAGCTCTGTTTTAACTTACTAGAAGGCTCGCGTTTCGTATGTCTCCTTTGGCGCATTTCTGTCCGCGCAGTCACTGACCGGTTTCTTTACTACTTATAGCCGGATATCAAGTCTCTACAAATTCAGCTTACGGGATTTCTGGATAAGGATACCGCCAAGTTCTGTAAAGACCTCTGGTCACTATGTCTCAGCGCTCAAGAGAACCCCCAAGGCGTCCCGAAGGAGCTGCTGGAAGCCAAGAAGCTTGAACTCATACAGGAGAAGGTAGGACTGCTAGACTCTATAGCTGATGCTATAGCTGATGCTGATCCATTCCCGCTAGATCGAGGCGGAAAAAGCAGCGGAAGAAGCTCGTCGCAAGAAGGAGCAGGAGCAGGCGCGCGAAAGGGAGTTGGAAGAAATTCGGCGAAGAGAACGTTTCGATCGCAATCGGGGCAGGCGAGGTGGCGCTCGGGGGGGCCGAGACTTCGATAGACGGCCATACAGGGACAATCGATCGCCACCAAGGCGACGAAGCCGCGAGCGATTCCGTGATCCACCCTCAAGACGAGAGTTTGATTCTTACGTTCCCCCAGGTTCGCGTCGGGGCCGTCGGCCTTCAAGATCGCCGAGCGTCTCTCCGTCCCGCTCTCGTTCTGTCTCCTCATCTCGATCCCCACCTCGCCGACGCCTCCCCAGCAGGGACAGACACCGGGATAAACGTCGCCGCTCCGCGAGTGGTTCTGTTTCTCCAGAAAGGAAACCGAGAAGACGCAGTCCAGACTACGGTGATCGAGCTAGATCCATTTCCCGCAGTGATTCATCGCGCTCACTTACTCCCAGAAGAGACCGAAGGAGACGAAAGTCTGTCTCTTCCCGCAGTTCGTCCCGTTCGCCTGCTCCCCGAGACCGGCGCAGAGGGGAAGATCGATCCCGCTCTAGGTCAAGGTCTAGGTCGCGAGGGCTGGATGAGAAGAGCAGCAGACGGAGGGGATCCTCACCTCATACCTCAAGAGCTGACAAGAAAGAACCAACCGCTGATTCTGCCAAGGCCCGCAAGTCCCGTGATGATCGCCGTTTGAGTCGCAGCAGAGATCGCGATGATGAGCGCAGACGACGCCGCTCAACCAGGAGTGTCAGCCGCAGCCGCAGTCGAGGCCGTGCTCGCACTGGCAGCGTCAGTCCGAGACGTGCTTCTCGCAGCCGCAGCCGCAGCCATGCAAGAGAAAGGAAGAGACGTCGCTCTATTGAGAGATATGCCCCTGCTGCCCGAAGACGGCGCAACACCTCTTCTGTATCTGCACATACTGAGAAACGACAGAGGATGGCTGATCCAGCCGAGGAATCCGCAAGGCGGTCGTCTCCACCGCCTGAGCAGCCGAGCTCGACAAATCACGAGACGAAGGATACTGAAGAGGTGGGTAACTGATTTCAGATGGATATATCCGATGAGTAAATCCTAGACTCTTGATGTTCGTTCCTTTGTCTACTTCGAGTTCCCGCTCCCAAAGGATTATTTTCAGACTGACGAACTTGGCAGACTAAACCGAATCGGCTGCGCATATCGAGCACGGAGTTGCGCGAGAAGCTTCTCCGCGAAAAGCTAGTTGCAATGCGCCGTACCGCCTCTCAAGATAAGGTAGGTGGCAATACGACAACGTCCAAGCAGTATTCGATTGGAACATGAAGCCGGTGATCATAGGCACCTTGACAAGTCTTACTGGGATGTAGAGAAGATAACTATGTGTCTTTCGGGAATTCTTGACTTGGAGACCTTCTCTTTTCTTCTCTCTTCTGGTTGTAATTTTGAATACGTGGATAACTGGATACCACGTGGAAGCTGATCAAGTGTCAATCAACCCTGCGTATCTGACATTGATTCTTGGTCTGCATTACTTATTGATCCGAGTGATAGCCAAATTGAAATAATGAAAGTCACATAATTAAACCCTAACAGTTAGACCCCCTGTGATCCTATCTGTAGCCGTCGGAAGGACCAACCGCGCAGAAGAGTCGCTAATAACGATCATCGCCATGCAGGTCTGCCGTTGCACTGTTGCCTGTTGGAGTATCTAGTACGGAGTATCTACTCCATCCTTTATTCCGCGCAACCAGATCCTCGACTCTACTTCCAATAGTTTTGTTGTTCAAGTGGATGCCGAGATTGCGGACTGTCAAATCGTCGATCAAACACGTACTACTGCAGTGATCAACAGCGGTCTGCACCTGCACTCTGCAATCAGTGATCAGCAATCCCCGCGACTCAGTCTCACTCTCACCGTCTCAGGCCGCGTCATGCAGACTATCTAGACTACCGTCTACCAGCTGTTTCTTCCCTTCCCCGTTTGCTTTCCCGTGGTCTGATTACAATCAGCATGATGAGCATGATCATGCTGATCGAAATGTCCCCTACAATCTACACCGCATCTACCATTAATAGTGCAAACAAGAGAATGAGATAGATGAACCTTAATTTGTTGTCAGTTAGGAGTAAGCACGTAGCTAAGCAGCCGTTACCATGTACTCGTACCACCACGTCTTTATTGATTCTCCGCGCGCATGGTCATGATCTAGACTACTCTTTCCGTAAGCTCATAGGACATTGGGTCTCTCGTAGTCCCAATATCCATCTAACCCGCTACGGGGACATCCTGATTCCTCCCGGCTAAAATTGGAGATGGGGTACGGGGTATGGTCGGACAGAGTGGCAGTGATGCTACAGTATTGACCCGCTCCCGAGCTTCCTTCTTGAATCCTTACCATATGCCAAGGCAAGGGTGCTTTTGAACGGGGTGGTCTGGATATTCGAGCAAAGGCCAGTCGTAGCCATCTACAGCATCATCTAAGCAGGGAAAGCGAGAAGGGGAGTATGGATTGATGCTATCCAGCAATGAATAACCAAGTGAGGGAGCCAGAGGCGAAGGTGGGGAGTGATTTGAAAGACATACATACATCACTCTAGGCTATATTCACTGTCTCTCTTGATAATCACTTTGATAATAATAAGGTTAAAGCTTGGTCTATTCCATGTGAGAAATGTACATCACTTGGTTGCAATCAAGAAGAATCAAAATGAATAAATGATATGGTGCCACGACGTCCGGCTCAACTTCACAATCCCGATACAGCTCAAGGATATAGAGCAGACAGAATTAAAATTAGAATTAATTATGTACAAGACTTTGCACCATTTCTCCCGTTTCCATCGTTTCATGAGTTGTAACCGGTCTTGCCGAGCAATAGATCAAATCTAGCAGGCAGCAACGCTGACGGTGGTGGTGATGGTGATCACCTTGGGAACCTTAGAAGGCACCACGGTGGGAGCAGGGGTGATGGCGGCAGCACCGCTAGAAACGGCCTCAGTCTTGGTGGCAACAGGGATCACGGTCTGAGAAACAAAGGTGTCGCAAGGGGTCTCGGAGGCCTCGGGGCCGGAGGGAACGGAAGCGCCGGCGCCGCCAGTGGGAGAAGCACCGGAGGGGACGGGACCAGCCTCAGTGTAGGTGGCGATAGGGATCACGGTCTCGGAGGTGAGAGTGTCGCAAGGAGTCTCGGAAGCCTCAGGCACGGCGGGAACAGTGCCACTAGGAGCTTCAGTTGGGGAGGCACCAGAGGGAACGGAGCCGCTGGGGACGACAGGGATAGGCACGCTGGAGGCACCAGTAGGGGAAGCACCGTTAGGGATGGAGACGGGGACGGAGCCGCTGGGAATGCCGGAAGGAGTGGGCACAGCTGGGAGAGAAGGAACACCGGTAACAGGAACGGCAGGAGTTGAAGTGCCGGGGTTACCATTCCTGATGAAGCCGGAGCCGCCAGGGAGGTGGCCACAGCCGGTAAGCCATCCGATGAGGATAATTTCAATGCTGGCGTCGATTTCAATGCCGGCGGCACCGCCAAGGATAGCAGCGAGCTGGGCACGAGCGTCAATAGACAGGGTGGACATGCTCTCGCCGGAGATCATGATAGAAAGAACGCCGCGGAAGACAGCACCCAGAGTAGCCTCGATGGTGCCAGTGAGGAAGGACGTCAGCTCGCCAAGGAGACCAGTGGACACGCTGACGGCAAGATCGGCCTCAACAGCGAATGAAAGCCAGAGCAGAACAACAGCCTTGAGCTCGGCGCCGAGCGAGCAGCTCGAGCCGGTGAGCCATGCGACGAGAGCGGTACGGACTTCAACATCAAGGGAGACGGCAGCACCGCCCTTGGCGCAAGCCTCGAGGGCAGCCAGAACGTGAACATCAAGACCAGCGGAAATGTCAGCTTCGAGGAAGGCGGCGAGAGAAAGCTGAGCGCTGGCGGAGAGGAGGCCAGTCTCCTCGACAAGGGCGGCGATGGAAGCACCGGCGGAGATCGTTGCCAGACCACCGCTGGGCAGGGAACCAATGGCAATGACGTCGGCGCCAACCTTGCCCTCCAACCAAGCCAAAACGGCAATCTTCAGAGAAGCAGACAGGCTGCATTCAGAGCTGGCGAGCCAGACCTTGAGGGCGGCTTGAACATCAGCGGCCAGGTCGACGAAGACACCGCCGCCAGCGCAAAGGCCGAGGCCAGCCCTAACCTTGGCGTCGAGGGCGGCACCGACGGACGCAGAGAGGAATGCAGACAGAGAAGCTTGGGCGGAAGCGCTCAGGACAACATTCGCGGCGACCTCGGCGGAGGAGAAGATACCGTCAATGGTAACAAAGAGATCGCCCTTGGCGGCGATGTCAGCGCAAGTGGGGATCAGCACGGAAAGTCCGGCGCAGACGTCCACGTCAAGGGTGACGGAGACGTCGCCTTCACACCAGTCGAGAAGGGATGCCTTAATGGATGCATCGAGCTCGGCGGCGGCCCCAGCACGGAGCCAGGCGGCCAGTTCAGCTCTGGCGGCGGCATGGATCGCACCGGCCTTGCAACCCAGCACACCTCCCTGCAGCGCAGCGGCTGCCTGAGCGCTCAGACCAGCAAGGAGAGCGCTTGTTCTTGTGTGTCCACCAAGGATAGCACCGATGAGCCCGCTCAAATCGAGACCGTGACCGATCGAAATGCCAGCGCCAATGGAGAGATCACCGATATCAACGTCAGCACCCACCTTCAGGTGGCGGCTCTCCAGGTCGGTGGGAAGAGCGAGAACGTAGCTCGCCAGACTGGCGAGCAGGAAAAGGCTGTTGGAACGCATTGTGTGAGCGTCAAGTGATGTAGTGAGAGATTTGTAACGAATGTCTTGGTAGGTAATAGAATGGATGTATCCCGAGAGAATGACAGGCTACGAGTAGCCGAATTGGATAATGACAGACTGTTCAAAGAATGTGACAATCAAACGAAAGACTGAAAAACAAAAAGCGAAAGGAATTGAAGTGATTGAGGATGAGTTGATCAACCAGCAGACAGGTGATCAGCATCCCAGTATATATACTACCCCTGGGCACTGCAGTATGGCCGGTCATGATGTAAAGGGCAAAGACTAGAATGCACTCCCCGGCCACCTGCACGATTGGCGGGCCAGCAGCAGCGCCACCCTGTCCAGCCTTGGTGCCAAACTAGCCAAGATTCACAACAGGGGGCAGGGGCCAGGGGACTAAGATTATGATTTTTGAGGAAGGAGGATTTGTTAGTAGTTAGTACTAGCGGAGCTCGGGTCGCGGATTCTTTGTGATGGAGGACCCAGATCTTCAAGCTGCTCTTCAACGGACGTGGATCATTGGCTGCCAGTGAAATGACAAATGGGAAACACTATCTCCGAATTGTGGGAAACATCCGAAACAACGAGGAAGAATACTATTTCAGGTAACATGATATCTATGCCGGCCTGCCAGGAAGAATCGGAAGACCGATAGTCAGATAGCCGAAAATTGGGTGAAGCGTCATTGCGTCCCAAGGGGCTGGCAGAGCACATCAGGAATTGTAAAGTTCAACCTATCAATGCTATCATGTGTTTGCCTGAGAAAGCGTAAATTCGATGGCTCGATACCAAGAGCTGTAGTGAGAAGCTCCGTTTGTAGGGAGAAACGACATAGGCGAGCCACCAAACGCATAGTACGGAGAACCGTCAATAATGCCAAGGGAGGTCCCACAGCCGGAGACTGAGAGATACTATTGATACCTAAAGAACGGGGAATTTCTTTCAAGCTCGTGCAGTCGCCAGTATTCGAGGAAAGAGGAATACGGTCAAGAACGCAGTTAGCCCGTGATCGACACCAGTCAAGATGTAAACAGCAATGATCGCAATTGATCCTGCGAATCAGGGGGCTTGTTGATAGACTTTTGCGGAGCCGTTAGACATAGTCTGACAGTCGACTGTTGGAAAAAGGATAATTGCGGGACCGCGTTCGTTGCCGAGTCCAACCATGGGCGATCACAAGTCACGACAACCGGTGTTTTGGCCCAGGCTGCTAGCCGCTTTTCCTGAGTAATCCAAATTATTGTAAACTATGAAATTAGTCCGTCGTTAGTATCTGGAGTGGATGTATCATAAAACCGTCCAGTGCGGAAAAGCTTAAACCTTTTGCTTTTCCTTTGTTTGGGGAAGAAGATAAACAGGAAGAAAAAAGGCCCAAGGATAAGGGATGACCAAAGAACTTCCCCGAAGATAGTGTAGTTGGAGAACGTGACCTTTTTTTTTGGAATTCATTGTTGACTGATCAAATCCTGGGATCAGCCCGCCCAGCTTGCACATAGAAATCCTTTCGACGCGCAGGAATCTGGTCTCATTACGGATACTGGCCGGCTAAGGGGTGGATATGGCAAACTCGATCATGTTCAGAGTGCCTGAAGCGGTTTTTTTGCCGACCGAAAGCATCGAAGACAGGGAATAAGTAGCACCGTAGTACCACATAAGCTGACTATCATATACTGTACTGTGGATGTGCATGTTTAGACGTTGAATCTGCTGTGGTCGCAGCAAGGCTCTGGACCAGTCGCTGATGGCCTGATAAGTCGATAACCCAGCCAGGGCGCAAATCTAGACTTTCGGAAGGCCGGGAAATGAAGGATGCCTAGTGCATGGTGCAGGCCAGCGCAGCTTGTCAGGCAGGATGCAGGTGAAGGTATCACAAAGTGACAAAAGAGAGCTCGAATTGGAAAGTGTCCACGAACTTGGCAACCCCCTGGCGAACGATGTAGTATCCAAGTACTAGTTAGTCAGGGACAAAGAAGTGAGGTGCAACCGGCTAGCCACTTTGGCATTTAGCTGAGAAATACTCCGTAATTCCTCTCCAGTTTGGAACTAGGTAGCATCCACTGGAGAATAATACTCGGTGACCCGTATCTAGTAAACATCTTGGACAGAGTATCTTGTTAGTCAGTCATATTCTCAACTTCTATGGGTGGACGAGGAAACAAGCGCAAAGCCCGAGAGCTGCTGGTTAAGAGAGCCTCAAATTGAGAAGACACTAGATAATGCGTTAAAGTTAGATCATTCAATCAATAATTGTAAACTTACTACTACTTGACGCCGTCGACGGGATCAAATAGATTATTGATGGGTCAACCCCGGTCAAGAATAGTAGTAGTAGATAGTGGACGATGGGAACTGTTCCTGGACCAAAGTCCGTGGATCCCTGTAACCTTGGTTCCTGAGGCCTCCACCGGCAGTGGTCCATCGAACTGGGGCCGAACTGTAAGGATGGAGCCACCAGGGGAAAGTTTGTCTCCATAACATTCCCCCTCCAGCAATAGCATCATCAGATAAAAATAGCTGATGCATCGGAGAGAGAAAATGTGATTTCAGTTGGACAAACAGGGAAACCGACATCAGAATTTGTCCCTTTGAAACGGTGATGAAAGCTTGAGATGGCCTCACGGTTTCATCGTCGCTGGCAGTATCGCTGGATGAAACCTAGATAGGGCCTTTCAAGTTTGGACTTTGGAGAACCAGGGGCAGCAAAGAGAAACTTGCATTAGATAGGAAAGGCTTGACGGATAGTTCGACGATAATGCTCCTCTCTAGCGAATTCGGGCATCAACTGCCTGCTTGTGAAGATGGCCGAGGGAAAAGCGAGGGGAAATACCGAGGGAACAGGTTGCGACGTCAGGTGACTAGTTAGGAGAACAACTCTAATAGTAACGATATCATTAACCAAGTTGCTAGCAGAGTCTACTCATCTATATGTTTTCAATAATAGGAGCAATGAGAAGAACAAGAGGACAGTGATGCTTTAAAATTGATAGTCGACGATCCTTCCAGCGATCGCGGTGTCGATATCCGCGACACATCTTAGTGGGGAAATCAATTGAGTGTGCATATATGACGCTGTAGATCAGACGTAAGTGACGTTCATTTAGGATTGAGAACATGTTCAGAGCCTGATACTCGATGTCTGAGGGTCAGTGAGCTTCTGATGACACCCTCTTGGCAGAAGACTGTATACTTGCGGAGCGTGCAATAACTGGCCATTGAAAGCTTCGGCAACAATAATAAGCTGGGAATGACTCCTACAACCGAGTCAGACATTTGCAGTCCATGTCACACATTAATGCTGTTACAATTGATCTATTCTGACTCCGTACTTCATCCAATTCGTGTGTATTATCGTCTGGGCTGACTTCGTGATGAATGTTGTTGTTCTGTGGTAGCCCCGGCAACTGCAGGCATCACGTGATTACATCCTCGTCCCAGCCACCCGCGATGTTTGTCATGATCCGAGAACCAGAAACAACAGCAACTCCGACAAGCGACACAACAAACACGAAACGACACGCCCCCGCCATTGGGGCATCCGATGATTTTTTGGGAAACTTGGGATAGGCGCTTTGGTTGACACGCCTTTGTAGGATTTATTGATTGACCTGAGAAATGTTATGATGGCCTCTCCGAATTCGCTTTCCTCCGCATATACTAGTGGCCTGCATCGACAACCATCGCTGCGCCAAATGTCTCGTTCTACGCTTTCTCGCTCCAATTCTAGACGCTCTTCACCGCCACTCGACTATCGTCCGACGTCGCGCAATGAAGGAGGATCGATTCCCAGGCAGTATTCAGCCGGCGACAGCTCCGATGATGAGGTTCCGGAGCCCAAGTTCAGCGCTTCCGTCAAGGCTCTCCTCGACGAGGACGGACTAGGCTCGTCCCCTCATCTCAAATATAGCAGCAACGAGCGTCCCTCTTCAACTGAACGCGCGACGTCGGCTGCAACGAGTCAGTCGAGGCAGTCCCGAACATCGTCACCCCTTGATCAATCAACCGGAAGTCCCGCTCCTCGGGTAGTGCGCATAGCTCCAGCTCTCGCCAACACCAACAGACATGCGCGAGAAGGCTCCCCTCTATCCCAAAGTGAGAGCGTGGGCTACAGCGCAGACTATAATTCAAAAGATCTCATCACCCCGGCCCCCAGACCGCGCAGTGTTCGCATTACTGGGTCACGGAGTCATACACGGTCGCCTACTTCAGTATCTCCCTCCCAAAAGCAGTCTGCTGATAGGAGCTCCATGAACGAACATTCGAGCGCTGATCGCTCGGAAAATGGGAGGACAATGAACGACGAGGACGACTACGCCCCTCGATTTGGCATTACATCTATACTCCGCTCGCGCCATGGGGAGGACGCGGGCATGCAAAGTTCCCTTCGCGTAAAAAGAGTCGGAAGGCTCACAGGAACATTTCTCAACGGGCCTGCGAGAAGGGGCGTTCTGCGGCGGCAGAGCGAGGAGAACAATGACCCTCATAGCTATTCCGCCGAACGACTCAGGGAATCGAGTGTCGATCCGAACGACGACAACGCAGAATATCACTACAAAGCTAAAATAAGAACCTCCTCATCGCCGAAGGTGACATGGGCAGACCCCAGCCCGCCACAGGAAGCCGAGCGACCTCGAGCATATGATCCCGCTAGTGCATCCTCTGGGGAAGGCCCATTCTCCAGGTCTTCATCGCCGAGATCATCCGGATCACACTCTAAATCAACACCTGGTTCCGCCTCAGAAGTGTCCTCCAAGCCTTCAAGTGCTCAGGAGGAACCTGTTTTCAAAGTCCCGCCGCTTCCTCAACTGCCAGCAACCCGAGACCAAGAGAATGAGCCCCCACCAACTTTCAAACGCGATAAGCCCCAGGGTTTCAGTTTCCTAAGCAAACCGGAGAAGCTCTCTGTAGTATACGGGGACGACAAGAAAGACAATGCAGAGACGCCAGCCGGAACTTCCCCTCGAAAGATTTTAGCAATACGGAGCAGCAATACCCCTCACCGGCCAGCTCCCCCTCCTCCGAAGATGTCGATGCTTGAGACTGCCACAGCGACGGGAGGAGCGGCTACGGCATCTCAATCCCGCAAAAAACGAAGCCAAGTCTCAGTCAATCATAAGCCATTCACGCGGCTGGATTGCATCGGACGTGGGGGCAGTTCTCGTGTCTACCGGGTCATGGCTGAAAATTATAAAATTTTTGCTTTGAAGAGAGTGAACCTGGAGGATGTTGACCCCGTGACGCTAGCTGGCTACAAGGGCGAGATCGACCTGTTGAAGAGACTGGAAAACGTTGATCGGGTTGTCCGTTTATTTGACTGGGAACTCAATTCGGACAAGCACACCCTCAGCGTTCTGATGGAAATCGGCGAGTCTGATTTGGAGAAGATTCTGACGTATCGGTTGAATGCCGAGGATGCTGTCTTTGATATCAACTTCACGCGCTATTACTGGAAAGAGATGCTTGAGTGTGTTCAGGCGGTCCACAATTGCAACATTGTGCATTCCGATCTGAAGCCCGCCAATTTCCTCCTCGTTCAGGGAAGGCTGAAGCTGATCGATTTTGGGATCGCCAACGCTATCCAGGATAATACGGTCAACGTGCATCGGGAGCAGCAAGTCGGCACACCCAATTACATGTCACCAGAAGCTTTGATCGACTCTAATGCCTCGCTTGGGCTGCCAGCCAGTGTTGGAAAGATGATGAAGCTCGGCAAGCCCAGTGATGTTTGGAGTCTAGGCTGTATTCTTTATAAAATGGTATATGGCCAACCGCCATTCGCCAAAATCGCCAAATATTACGAGCGCATCATGGCCATCCCTAATCCTAAAGTTCAGATCGACTTTCCTGCTTTTGGCGTTGGGGGGGTTGCAATACCGCCGGGGCTGATTCGTACCCTGAAACGCTGCCTACAACGGGATCAGACCTTGCGACCGACAGTGGAAGAACTTCTCAGCCAGAGGGATCCATTCTTGTATCCCGACGCGCAACTGGAAGGCACAGTTCCCGTCAACCAGGATATGCTGGGCAGGATCCTCATGAATGTGGTCCACCACTGCCGGACTCGGGGCATACCCAAAGACGAAGAAATAGCCGCATGGCCCGCCGGATTCTACGCGAAGATCAAAGCGGCGCTAGAAGAAAATACTTGATCACACTTGGCTCGCACGATTTCCTTTGTCTTTTGTTTTGGTTAGAGATCTCCTTTCATGATATCCAGGACGATCCGGCCACACGGCGTCCAACTTCAGTCTGCTTTACTGGCATATTTTCCTTTGTCATTCATTGTCTTCTTGTACATATTTTTTGGAGCCATTTCTTCCCCTTGGTATGGGAATTGGGTGTTCTGTAAGCGCTTCAGCCTTGCATGTCTCGTTGCATTGGGAAGCTGTTGGTCAGCATGGTCTGGAGTTCAGTATATGAGATATATCTAATTTATTACTCGTCAAGTCGGTTTGCTCATACTTATTTTCCATCGGTTCGATAGTCTATCCTGGTGCATCTAGATATATACCCGTTGCGGACTTGATTTATCTGATATGTAGCCGGTGACCAGTGTATAACAAAGTTAAGATTGAGGGCTCATGACTGAATCCGACAAGAGAAGTTGGAGCTCGACTAAGATGAAAGTATACTCATGGCTGGTAGATAGACTCAAACCAGTCTACTAAGACTAAGAAAGGTAATCTCTGCCTGATGCAGATATCTGCTCATCACGTACTCATGTTGTATCTATTCCTACTGACTTGCAAACGGATTGATGAACAGAAAAGTCTACTTTTAATTGTTGAAACCACAGTGCGCGCCTTGAACGCCTCCCACGAATAAAGACTGCTGAACTGAAGAAAATGCCAATGAGAATGCGGACTCTGCAACGGAACTGGTATCAAGGTGCGGTGAGATTAGACCAGGAGGACTCTAAACATGGAGTTAGTATGGTCCTGTAGGAGATGAATAGGGTGAAGGGTCATACGCATTGACTGTCCCGTCGTTCTCGGGAGTATTGGTGATCTGCGCATATTTACCCCATACGACCTTTCCGCTTGTCGTGACGAGACCCAATTCGGAGACGTTGACTTCGACGATGGTTCCCTTCGTTAGGACACCCAGTTGGGTGTAGAGAGGGTTCTGTGGGTTCTTCTTGACGCCTAGGATGGGGAGTTGCACGGTGACGCCGAGCTCCGGGCTGAGAATGTCAGTTTTGCCTTTCAGACGGAAGGAAGATACATACTGCGTGACATTGGCCTTCTTGTACCGCAGACCCATCGGGCGGATGAAACGCTCATACTTGACCGGCCGGCGAGTGAAGTCGCTCCCGACAAACGTAGGCTTGGTAATCATCCTCTTCCAGCTCTTCTTATGCGTCTTCTTGCCCGTATTGACAACCTTGAACATCTCCTCCTCACTAATCCCCTTCACCTTAGGCAGGGGCACCGCAAACTTGGCCGCCTTCTCAGCCCGCTTATCCTTGATCGCACTGGACAGTGCCTTGGCGTTGGTCGCCTGCGACCGGTCAAGCAGGTACTGGGGCAGGGGGGTCTTGGACGGCTCGTCGGGGGCGGAGGACTTGACGTTCTTCTCCTCCTGGGCCTTGATGCGCTTGCGCATCTGGATCTTCTCGGCATGCCGCTTCTGCTGGTACAGCTTGGCCCGCAGGCCGCGCAGGTTCTGGGCATCCTGGGATTGTTTGTGCGATTCACGGGCCTGCTTCTTGCGGACGCGCTCGTCGTGGTCGAGTCGCTTACCGTGCTGCTTTTGCCAGCGCTCGATGTACCTGCCGCTCTGTTAGAATGGGATTGCCAGGGCCAGGGCCAGAGTAGACGAACTCGTTCTGAGGCTGTTTTTAGAAGCAGTTAGTACAGGTTCAGTAAATTTTCATGTGGCTCCATAGAGCAGCCTATCATTATGTAGGCATTGTGAACAGGACCACATACCATGATGGATGTTTAACTGGCAAAAAATTACTGACAAGCGATGTTGATGGTCTCCTCCTGGTCGAGCTGAGACCAAAAAAGTTGTTCTGCGGGTGGTGCAGGTTCGATATCGATAAGTCACGTGATATTCTTATCGTGCTGAATTTTGTTGATGCTGACTGAGAGGTACTGCCGACAGATCGCTTCCCACAGTGAAGAAATCCTCCATTCAAGTCATTGACACATTGAATCGAAGACTAGTAGGAGATTCCAAACAGGCAGGTCTATTTGACTGGAGTTTACCTCTAGGGTAGTCGTTGTCGTTGTCGAGTCAAATATCACGTGCCACTACGGAAAGCGAGGCGGCCACATCCGCCATTCGCTGGAATTTCTCGACTCAATCCGCCGACACCGACGCCCATCAACAACCAGTCAGCCCAGCATCTCAGTGTCCATTGCGTCTCGTCCTCACTTGGAGGAAGCAGACAGCTCCCAAGTCCAATTCGACTTCAATTGAAGCAGAGGTAATACCCGCTTCACCATGTTCTCCCGAACAACGCTCGCAAGAGCCTTCGCCCTACCTTGGGAGCAGCAGCACAACGGACTCCTGCGCCCCAGCTTCCGCGCCTGCCTTCACCAAGCCACGAACACAAGCAGCAGCAGCAGCAGCACATCACATCCCGAGAGCCCACTCAGCGCAACACCACGGGCCCAATCCTCGACGCCCACCGTCCAAACTCTACCTTCAACGGATCAAGCGTCACCCCTCCGCCTCACCAAATCCCTCCTCGAGAAGCTCCCTCACCTCACCTCCCAAAAACCGCACTACGTCACGGCGCACCTCCACGCAAAACCCTACCTCCTGACCGCAGGCGACCACCTCCGTCTGCCGTTCCTCATGCGGGACGTGAAACCGGGCGATATCCTCCGCTTCAACCGGGCGTCTGTGCTGGGTTCGCGCGACTTTACACTCAAGGGGGCGCCGTATATCGATGAGCGGCTGTTTGAGTGCCGGGTGAGGGTTATGGGTGTTGATGCGGAGCCGTTGCGGGTGAAGGAGAAGACGAAGCGGAGACGGCGGCATGTGCAGAAGGTGAAGAGCAAGCATAAGTATACGCTTTTGCGGGTGATGGATGTCAAGGTTAAGACGGCGGAGGAGCTACTTGGAGAGGGGGCGGTGGTTGTTGAGGGGGAGGATAGCCTCCGTGCTTAGGTTTTTGAGCTTGGAAGGAAGAGGAAAACTGAGCTGATTGGCATATGGTATGCTGAGTGTATTGTTATTGCCTATATCACTGATGGGCTGCTATGTACAGATAGATCTGACTGCACATCACTCGTGCATTGTATTCTATATCGCAACTGTGTTATTGATTCTCGGTGTCTCCTACAAGGTTACTGTGGAAGGTCGAGAGTATAGTGATATATAACCAAGGGATACTGAACAAAGCTACCTTCCAGCCAGTATGTCGTCTGCAATCTTCTCCGCAAGAGCATACACCACCGCCTGCGGGTGTCCCGGCGTTATAAACGGAAAACTACTGGCGTCAACAACACGCAAGTTCCGTACTCCAAAGACCCGAGCAGTATTATCCACGACCGCCATCGGATCCTCTTCTCGCCCCATCTTACAGCTGCCAGCCACATGATACACAGGAAGCACACTTTCGCCCAGATACTCGCGGATCTGCGCGTCCGTTTGAACATGCTCCCCGGGGTACGCTTCATGCGCATCAGCAACCCCCATTTTAACGAGCTCCTCCCAGATCTGACGCTGGCGCTTGAAGGACTGAATTGCCAGATCCACATCCGTGGGATCAACAAGCCATTGCGGGTCGATGATGGGTGGGGTATTCATACTCGCATCAGCCAGCGTCACGCTTCCCCGGGAGAACGGCGCAGCGAGTGCCGTAGCGATGGTAGCGTAGTTATGTCCATCGCGCGGATCGCCGGTAATGAAGTTGGACCCGGTCCCGACCCAGGAATTCAGCGGCAGCCATTCGATCTCCGGCCAGTCGGCCGGGACGCCGGACAAGGCCTGGATGGAGGTGTCGGAGAGCTGGGAGCGGTACGGGTCGGGGAGCTTTTCGAAGCCGTAGTATCCAGACCCGAAGATGGAGAGCGGGCCTGTGGCGTTTGCGAGGTACTGCTCTACCAGCGTGGCAGCTAGAGCTGGGTCGTTGCCTGATGCGGACGCTGTGAGGACGTTGACGCGGCGTGCGGAGCCGAAGAAGGTGTGGTCTTGTAGGTTCTGGCCTACGCCGGGTAGGTCTTGGATGCAATCGATGCCGAACTTTGCGAGCTGGTTGCATGCTCCGACGCCTGAGACCATGAGCAGCTGGGGAGACTGAAAGGCACCCGCGGATACGATGACTTCCTTGCGAGCATTCAACGTGTAGGTCACCGGTGCGGTGCCGAATGTCCCTGCGGTTGAGACCTGGACACCCGTTGCGACCTTGTTCGAGTCAAACAGGATTCTCTGCGCCATGGCATTGATGTAGAGCGTCGGAGCCGAGCCGCTGGCTATCGCCTCCTTGAGAAAACTCGCCTCGGACGAGGACCGCTGTCCATTCCTAGGATTGATAGTAGAGGTTCCGTATGCAGCACCTAGCAGCCTGCCGCTATTCAGGCCATCGATCTGCTCCAAGCCCACGGCAGTGAAGGCTCTCCGGGCCCAGGTCCCAAACGCGTCAACACTATTGCCAAAAGAAACCTCTAGCGGACCGCCAGAAGGATCAAACGCGTCGGGAGTTTGCGTATTAGTACTATTGACATACAGACTCAGGTCCGGAGGCGTATAGCGGCACGACTTCTTAAAGTACGGCAGCATCCTATCGAACGTATAGCTCTCGTCACCCACCTCATCCGCCCATCTCTGCATGCTGTCTGCCGTGGGCCGATGATAGAGCATGAAATTCCGAGCAGAGCTACCCCCCAGCGTCTTCCCCCGGGTATAATGCGCGGTGCGATTGCCCGCACCAGGCTGGGGGCTCGTTACGAATCCCCAGTCGATTAACGGCTGGTAGTCTGCCGGGTCTGTCCCCGCATAATACGGTGCGTAGCCAGGAACGATCGACTTGTTCCCATTGTCTATTTCATAAAAGCTGCCGGACTCGATGACCGCGACGCTCACGGATCGGTTCTGGGCGAGCCTGCTGGCGACGGTCAAGCCTGCATTCCCACCTCCGACGATTACATAGTCGAAGGTTGCGTTGGCGCCTGGAGTCCCGAAGAGGGTTCCTAGTAGAGGGCCTTGTTGTCCATAGGAGAGGAGGTTAGGCTTTGAGGGTTGATCTGCGGCCGTCACAAGGCTGTGGAGAAGTAGTTGAAAGGCACGCATTTCGTTGATATGAGTTGCTGACACCCTAACAAAGGGGCAGACCTTATTCAAGCCTAAATACAAAGTATTTATGGTTTATGGTTGTTCAGGAAGAATATGAGCAAGCACTGAGTAGGGCTAGAGCTTCGTTTAGACGTACCACCCACACTGTTTGTTTAAGAATCGCCATTGGGAATAATAGTAATATAGCAGTAGATGGAAGACCCCGGGTCTCGGTGCAATAAGCTGCAGGTGCGCTGAGGATGATTACTAGATGAGCAGTCAGAAAGAAAGAGCCTGGCTGCATCTAAAGCCGATATCACATCAGCTCAATGCAGCAGGGAATAATTATCACCATGAGGAAGATGCTGATAGGACTCGAAAGAGGGGGAAGACAGTTGACTGCACTATCTGATTTCTGTGATACAGCATGTCTGTCTCGAAAAATGTACCTGAACAATGATAATAACCCTGTCTGGAGAATGTAGAATGTAGAATGATTGTGAGATTTCAGAGACATCATATCACTTCCCAATATGGGATGATATCTTCTGATTGAATTGATGATATGTACTGCATATTGACAGTCATGGAGTTAGGTGAGATTTATTTACAATGATGTGCTACAACCCTGTAGCTTGTACATCTTACAGCCTCTAACAATCTCAGAGAAGGATACCTGACCACCGAGGAACTCCCCCTGGCTTTGTACAGAGACATAAGCATTGGAATGACAGCACCCTACTTCTCCAAAGAGGAAACAATACGTTTCACTGAGAAGGTAAACCTTTGGGAAAAGAGTCTTTCTCTTATCCCTGCTGCATAGAACTGACATTGCAAGATAGTATTCTGTCATCTCTGCATGAAACATGCCAGCTAGGTACAGTATATACATCCCTTCATATTGAACCACCTTCTGAGGAACGTATTATGGTGCAGACTCTCTCTGTCCTACAAGTTAGGAGGGACAAGAATCCCGGAACTCGGATGAAAACCTGCATTGTGAATAGTGACCTTCATCTGGCTTATCTCTTATGAGCTCCCTGGACTGTCATCAGGGGGCTTATACAAGAAGGTTCGTTTGACAAGGGATTTGCACAAGTTCATCAAAAATAATGGCAGAGAAAGCTCGAGTTGATCTCCAAAAACTGTCATGGTCAGATATGAGCGGTTTATTAGCCATGCCAATGACTTATAACGTTAAGAGTCATTCAGCGACGAAAAGAAGAAAGAAACAACGACATCACCAACCTTGACTCCAATGAATTGAAATCATTCGTCCTCAATTGATCCAACTCCAACTGCTGGCGACAACTCTCCAAACTCTCCTGCTGGATCTGCTCGTACAACAAAACTCGTCCAACACAGGAGCCCCCAGCATCCGTTGAAACCCATCAAGATCAGTATCAGCCTCCATTATCAGCTGCTCAGACTGCGATGTGTTGGCCAAGTTCGAATTGAAAATGCCCCCGGCGGATAAAGGCAGAAAGTCCTCGTACGTGATGGGCTCGTAGTCAAGCACCTTAGCCTCCAACAACCGCGACAGCGACACGGATTCCACGCCCTGATAACCCCCCGTCCTGGCGCATGGCGTCACGATAACAGAAGAAAGCCAGTTTCTGGTCCTGAAGCTGCGCCAGCCATCAGGGAACTCCTAAGCGTTTCTTCAGAATGGCCTCATACTCCAAGTCCACCTCGCCGGCCGCCTTCATCTCGTTAGGGCTGAGTCTGAGTCTTAGCCGTACCGTCGACAAGGTTAACCTATCCGACGGAGTGCTAGGGTTCTGCGCAGCTGAGTCGATAGTCCTGAGTACGTGCGCTGCTTTCCCGAATCAGAATGTATTTGTATACCTACACAGGAAATACTGCAGTGAATGTAATCCATTAATTCGTGATCTATCCCAATCGCCCATCCAGTCTATTATATCCGGGTTCATCATGAGCTAGCATACAGAGAATAATCATCATCAAACAAGTGTACTCGGTCCAGGCATGAATCATCCAGTCGTCCATCCGGGGAATCATTCGTAAATCCAGATCTGGGTCCGCCGCCAGGTACAAGGGTGTAAGTCGTTAGGCATAATGTGATGTATGTAGATGATATGTGCAAGAAATGTGAAGTGAGAATGTGAAGAAGGGCGAGGGCTACTACGGTACTGAAGCCTCAACACTTTCGTCGCTGATGGAGGTAGCCGGAGAGGCCAGGCCCGAGATGACAGATGAAGTGCCGCCGCGGGTGCTGTCCTGCGCGTGGTCCATATCGAGCATCGACTCGTCCAGCTGCGAAGCGGAGGGTAGGTTGACGGTCGGTTTGGCGGCGCTGGTCATCAGCTCGTCGATGCCCGGTTTGCCCGGGACGTGGCGGTCGAGGTTGGAGGCGTTGTCGAGGCTGTCCAGGGCGAAAGCGAGGAACTCGGCGTCCTTGCGGCTAACGCTCAGCGTCCAGCGGTACTCGCAGAGGCGGAGGCGGTAGAACTCGGCCTCCTCCTTGGTGGGGGCGGTGATGCGCAGGAGAACGCCGAAGGAGCCGATGAGGGAGAAGTTGGTGCGGGAGGCGGCGGGCCAGAACGAGCGGAGGTGGGACTGGCGCAGCCGGTTGACAAAGTCCATGGCGGAGATGAGGCGCGTCTTTGCGGCAGAGCGGCAGATGTGGGAGAGGTAGGCGTCGGCCGTGTCCGGGGAGAGGGACCGGATGATGCAGCGGTGGAGGGTGATTTCGGTTGCAAAGTAAGAGAGGTGGAGGGGGCCGTTGCGCGCGGTGTCTTCGGTGACGGTATCGAAAAGGTCGATGCTCGAGTCCATCTTCAGTTGCGGGGGCAGCGATGCAAACCATTCCTTCAGTCGGATCTGCGCCGGTTTGGCCCGCTCCAGGATCATGCGTGTCCGGTTGCCGCCGGCCGCTTTGAATTCTTCAATCGCTTGGAGGGTGTAGAATCGGTCGAGGATGTCGGACAGAATGGTGGTCAATGCCACCATGTGGCAGAAAAAGAGCGGACCATGGCCGACGTCCGCGTCGTCTTGCTGCGCGTTGTCCGTGTGAAATGCCTCGGTAAAATCCTCTTCTACCAAGTCCTTGACGGTCCAGTTGAAGGCGAAGATGTGGGACGGTCGCCCGTGGACCAGCGCCGACCATTTGTCCTGCATATACAGGGCCCACGCCAGTCGTTTTCGCAAACCCTTCTCCCAGGTCTCCATGTTCCAGCCACTGCAGTCCTGGTGCAGCCCAAGCTCGAACCCCGCCGTGACCAGCTGTGCATTCAATGCATGGGTCGCGATGGTGGACTTTTCCATGAGAAGCAGTCCGGCTTGGATTGTGGAGATGGTCGCATGGGGCAAGGACTCGATGAGAAGTTTGAGTGCGGTGCTCTCGAGACGGCCAGCATCCGGGCGTCGCACCGACTGTGCTGGGCCAATGTCCACAAACTTCAAAGCCAAAACATAAACAGCAGAGAGTAAGAGCGGGGAAAGCCCTTGTCTGGTCCGATACGACTGACGAAAGGCATCTTCCATCAGGATAGGGAACACTGGGTGGATGCTCTCAAAGTACTTTTTCACCAAGGTGGATCCATAGGGAGCAACCAGGCTCTCGATAGTATCGAGAGAGACGGACGGAGAGTCCGCATGGGACGGGGTGTCGACGACACGCATAAAGGTACCGTCGTTACCGACCTTATGTACCCGGGCTGATGCAACGACTCCTTCGTCGTTCTGATCGAGGGGAAGATGTTCGAGCAGGGCTGGCTCTAACTCAGTAGTCATGCCGATATACTTGGCAGACTGGGACCAATACCCCGATGGGATCAGGAGGTTGTGACCATTCACTGGTGAGCGGGAGACATCTGATTTGGAAACTGGCAACAGGACTGCTGCTACTGGTTGTTGTTGTTGTTGTTGTTGTTGTTGCCTGCCAAGGAGAGAGGAAGAAGGTTAGTGTTTATCTTGAAACATGCATAAGCATATCTTGATATGACGTCCGAAATCGGCATGGGGTAAGGTCCCCCAAGGAAACAAAATCATCGTCATACCTCTTGGTAGTTTCCACATCCTCGGGGACGGGTTCTTCTAGTTTTCGCTTTTTAGATGGCGCCTCCGCCGTACCTGGACGACTGAGAGTGAAGGTACAATCCTGGCGATGAAAGTCGCATGAGTAGCATTTATTGACCATTTCGTTCATGGCGCACCGGCTCTTTCTACGCAAACAGGCGTCACAAGTTGGCCCATCCCGCCCAGGTGCCGGCAGACGGGGTAATGATCCAATGGAGGCAGATGGCGATATAGGCGCAGGAGTCGAGCTAGCCTGCTGCTGTTGAGAACGGGGCCGGAGAAGATGGTGGTCTGATGAGTGCGGCTGTTGGAAGGGAGCTGCAGACGTAGCCCCAGGGCCAGCCGTCGTGGACGACTGGAGAGTGATAACGGCAGCCATTCACTGTGGAGAGACCCTCAGGCACAGCGAGGGGGAGAGCGAGGATCCCGATAGGGAAGACGTAGATAGAAAATGGAGATAGCAGATAGATAGGTAGATAGATAAGAGATTTGTGCAGGGATTATGCTCCCACACAGTCTGAACGATAATTCAATTGGATTTGCTCTCGTAAACCGGGATATCCGGAGACTCCAGATAATGCTCCGCAAGAAGCTAGAGACTCTCTTGACAAGGGTCCTTGTCCAGAGATGAGGTGGTGTTGGGTTGGATGATAGACGAATAGCTTCAAACCAGTCCACCAACCAATGGCTGAGGATGCAGCCAATCGACGGGCTTGAGAGCAACGTACGAACCGCGAAGGAGAGGCTTATCAGTAGACAGTAGACAGGCGAAAGACGCGTCTAGAAGAAGTAGATAGACTAGACTTGACCCAAATGCGAGGTAGAAGAAATGTCCAGTAGTATCAACTGTAAAAGGCGATATCGACCGGGGGAGCGGAGAGAGCGGAACCGGAGCAAATATCGATAAAACTGGTACCAGTTGGAGTCCAGCAATTGATCGATCTAACGATGATGAAGAAGAGCTGTAGGTAAGGTAATAATCGAGGATCTTTCTGTGCTATTGTGGAGGATAATCGAAGAAATGACCAGCAGAGAAAGTAATGCTGCAACTGTATTGGTGTTATCTCAACAAGAGTGACAGGCCTTTGCGAGCGACTGCAGCAGTATCAAATGCTTGATAGTCCGCTCTGTCATTCCGCGGAGGTTGAAGCCGTTTCTCTATGACCTTAGGATGATGATACAAACTGAGTAGAAGCTATCTCTCATGATCCAGGACAGGATTGCAGCCGAGTGAAGAATACAGTAGTATATACATGAGTCTCTCCATACCTCATAGTCATCCGGACTTTGTGCCTCCCTCCGGTTCAGTTAAGATTGGATAACAGAA
The DNA here is from genome assembly GCA_014281905.1 of Aspergillus hiratsukae. Taxonomy (NCBI): domain Eukaryota; kingdom Fungi; phylum Ascomycota; class Eurotiomycetes; order Eurotiales; family Aspergillaceae; genus Aspergillus; species Aspergillus hiratsukae. The sequence goes on from JACBAD010002081.1 coordinate 92,835, forward strand.
ACATCAACATTCCAACAAGATCCCGACCCTCTCCATGCGATCAGCTCGGGAACGACGTTTCCCACACGTAACAGATTGCCTCTGCGCCGCAGCCGTTTCCCCAATAATTAATGATGACAATTGCCATTATATGATTGTTCCTGGGCGGTCGCATCTCTGCTGTTTTTGATGTTGCCTCCCGAGATAAGACTTCTGCGCCTGATTGGGCCGGGGCCGAGGAACCTCTTTAGATTACGTACTGGCAAATTCCTCTTTGGTTAGTCAGCTGCGATCATACATCTACATCACCTCCATCACCGAGCATAGCAGATGAGAATGCAAGAAAATGATTAGAAAGAAGGACCTGACCTTTAAATGCAAGAATAGCTTGGAGTGCTTTGACCCAAGCGACTACTTCAAGGAGAAGGGAGACATCAAAGCAGGCTGAATGAGGTGATCTCGCCCGAGATAGATACAGACACTATCCAATGAGCAGCGTCTGATAACACTCTTTCCCTCTCCAATCATGCACGCCCTTTGCAGCCCAATCTGGCCTGGTGCAACACCGGCAACGGGGATCGGCCTGCTGCTCTCTCCACATCAGACTAATCCCTCCCCGGTTTAGGATGCTCTGCAATGGTGGAGACGCGCCAGGGCCTTGGACTGCTTGGAGACTTGGAGACTTTGGAGTTGATATTAGCCGGGGTCCCATTGGTCTGGTATTCATCTCGGGCATCACTGCTGCTTGGAAATAAGCCGCAGAGCATTTCTGGCTATGAATCATTGCGGGAAATGAGGGAGGAGGCTTGCATCCTGGAGTTTATTGCATTTAATTCATTCACTTATCCTATTGAATAATGCGCTTACAGTAATAGGTCCCGGAGTACTGCGACCCGTCCTGCTCTTCTATTGACATGAGATCCTTGGCGCGGTCGAAAGTCGGCACATTAGTAACAGAATCATCTGCATCGGGATGGATTCTCGTTCGATCTGTAATTGCCATCAAGTTGTGGCAAGTTGCAACCGTCAGGTCCGTGACTTAAGGGGAAGTTGTGCTTGTGACTTCGATTACTTGACACTTGTAGCCATTGACTTGATGCTGTCCAATGTCCTCCACTCCGCATCCTGCATAGAGAGGTATGGTGATTACCTCATAAAAAGCTATCCAAACCTAAAATAATCAGAGGTATTTACGGATACCAATCCTGCTGTCATCTATGAATCCTGCAACATCAAGCCGATGCATGGTGCCCAGCCTGGCCAATTTAGTCTGATTTCTCCAGACCACAGGCCCAGGGCGTCCACATTAGCTTTTGTCTACATTGATGTGGCTGAGTGTTGAAACTGAAATAACTCGGATAAAGTTCCAGTCAGTGCAGATAATCCTTTAGGCGTAGACTAAATTATAGTTCTCTATGACGTTCTGGCTGCAATCCTGAAGTATCTTTCCAGTTTCCCCACGGGCGCGATCGTCCAGTGTGGCATGTGAACGACAGACCACGTGATGAAGCTTCTGCAGAGTTGACTCTGACTAAGACCATCAATGGTCATCGCGATATAGACCAAGTCGATAACAAATCGTGTGCGAGTGTCAGCCATTTCAATCGTTTGAGTATGCTCGGTTCCAATTCATATCATCATATTTACTGTCCGCTCAATATGCTGCCGCAATCGAATACCACTCTACAAGAGTACCCGTAGAACAACAACATCACAAAACGCCCAAACTCCATGCTATTCGATACCCAAACCCAACCTCGTCGAAGGTATCACTCAGTGAAATTCCTCAGCTTCGTCAGCTCATCCAACAGCTCCTGCAAATCCGCGTCGGAGATTTTATGCTGCAGACTCGGAATAAGCGACTTGGCCTCTTCAGCATTATCGCAGCACAAGCTCCCTTTCATTACAGTAAGCCACAGCCACCCCTCCAGACACAATAAACTAAAGCAGAGACTTACCCAGCTGCGACCGCTCAAACATCTCCAGCTCAGTATGCGAGTTCAGCAACCGCTCCACGGCCTTGATATTCTCCTCGTCCTTGAACCGCGCAAATACCTCTAGGTAATCTAGCGTCTTGGTAAGATTCCTATTTCATCCAGGCCTGTTAGCTTGTGTCTATAGGTGGACGGACCGAACCGTCACTGGAAAGATGCGGGCAGGCAACGTACTCCGGTTCCTCGTATTTCTTCCCCCCGCGGCGCTTATTCTCCAACACCTTGTTGATGACGAGCCGTGCCTCGGACAGCGAGAGGGTATGTGTGTTTTGATCGGCGCCAAGTTTGAGGGTTGAGGCTGCTTCGAGTTCGCCCTGGGGGAGGGCGCGCTTGCGGTGTGTGGCTGGGGGGAGGTGGACGCTCATTATGAGTTTGTTGTCTGATAGAAGTTGGATTCGTAAAGGAGATGATGCGGTGTGTACTCCGTAGACGGGGAGCGGGTGACTGACGAGGGATGTGGGAGCTTGAACGTTGAGCTCATGCGGAGCGGGAAAACTTCGAGGTGGAGGGAGCAAGGGCAGTTTGAGGCGGTGACATGTTCACCGCCTTCCACATACGATTTTCTATAGAGACCACTGGCGCAGGCATTTCGAATGATTGCGCGCAAGTGCTAAGAAAGATTGCTCTGCCAGAATTCATAATAGGGTAAGTTTTTGTTTATATGCTCTACCAGAATATACCAACATAACGCCTATGCTATGCGAGGATGTCTATGAACAAGATCCCCAATGTAGAATTATACCTTTTTGAACGCAACCTCCGCAGGCAGACGGAAGCTAGCACAGAACATCTGCTTCTTAGGACTGACCAATCTCACATTGTGGATCGAGAGCTCAATGCTCTGATTCCCACTGCCTCCGATGCGATCCTCGGGCGTGATATCGTACCCGATGCGCTCGGATATCCGCTGGCAGATGTCAATGTGGTCGTCCAGCTCGTTCTCGGAATGGCCCGAGAAGCAATACACGTGGACCATAGGTAGACGCTGGGAAGTGTGCGGGGCGAACAGCGACTCCCTGCCGGCGTAGACGCCGGGGAAGGCATCGAGAAACTCGATTGCCGTGGCGGGGAGGTTCATCACGTAGTGGTCGAAGAACACTGGACGGTGATACTCCTCCGGATGAGGCGGGGGAGCCTGCTCGACTCTATTGCCCGTTTTTTTCTCCCGCCGCACCTTGGGGTGAATGGTGACGGTCACCGGCTCGGCCTCCAGAAGCTCCTTGGCAGACCAGCGGATGAATTTCCGGCCATCCATGTTGAACGGTGTGACGAAGCCCTCCACTTTGTTCCTCCTGATTGCGTCCTGCATCACCTCGTACCCGTGTGGGTTGAGGTCGTTGGCCCATACAAAGATCTTCTTCTTGCCGGCAGGCACAGCAAACGGCCCCACGCCAGCCATCACATCACAAACCATCTCGCCCTTATTGAATTTCTCCACGAGTCGACGATGCTCCGTCTCCAGCCGACTGTTCCAGTAGACGCGGGAATAGTCAAAGCGAAACTCGCAGTCCTGCTCGTGCTGGACAACATTCAAATCATCATCGCCCGCCAGAAGCTCAAAGGGGAACGTGCGGAACTGGCTATGCGATCCAACATCCTCGGTTTTGTTAATCACCGTCCTAATCGCCTTGTTCTTGTCCTTCAAAATCTCCGCAATGAGATACTTGTACGGGAGGTACTGCTCGCGAAGATTCAAATGCAGCACATGGCCCACTTGAGTAAATCCCTGCGGAATCTCTTGTAGCTCGTCCTCGGGTAGAATCGAGGAGATAATATCCGCGTACCCCCAATAATCATAGTCAAGCGTCAAGTCGTACCCCCGCATCGCGATCCTCCCCTTCTCAACCAGCGCGCTTATCTTCGGCGACCACGTTTCTGTATCGTCATGCTTGACAGTCTCGCGCAGTAGCAGAGCTTTCTTCACCTGCCCGTCCTGGTCTGTCACGTCCCGGATAACGTTGAGCCGAGGTACAGCCAGGAGGTCCCGGCTCTTGTGTAGCTCCGCTCGCACCTTTGAGATATCTGAGTTTTGGAAGACTGTAGCAGCGGATAAAGGGACCGTCTTGCGGAAGAACGAGCGGTCCAAGACACGCATCGCGCGGCTCACGGGAGGCCGAAACATTTCCGGAAGGTCGCTGCTGCGGAGCGAATTGGTGTCGGTCATGGAGTCCATGGACGAGAGGGCAGGTGCCACGAGTGTATGCTAAGCGAGTCTGTTGTCTAGTTATATGATATGAGGCATCGGTATCTGCGATTGAGGTCTGTTGATGTTGGTGGGGAAATGATTCATTCTTTTTAATTTTATCGCCTTGGATCTTATCAGTCACGTGGCTGATATTGATCTATACCTGGTGCCTGTTTATTGCATTTTTCGATCTCACATCCGGCATACTATGTTGATTATGATTCGAAATGCTCATAGAGGAAAAAAATATATTTGTGCGTCTAACAAATGATATATAACATACTCGATGCGGAGAGACATGTTTTGAGGTGATAATATACTATGATTTCGTGGCATCGGCTTCCATCGCCCAGACATGAAGAGAATAAATGAAAAAAAAGAAGAGAAACATGATGAAAATCGTACTTACGTAGCCGGCTGGGTATCATGAACGCAATTTCCCTATGATTCGATTCTCACCGACCCCTCAACCCATCAATGACAGCTCGATCCATTTCCCTCTGCGACTCCAGGCTCGAAATCCTCTCATTCAACCTCATAATCGTCTCATCCTTCTTCTTCAGCGCAATTCGTGAGATGTCCCGCCCGCGGATAATCCCCTTAGTCTTTAGATCATGCTTGTTCAGCAGCGCCAACAACTCATCCTGTGCCTGTTTCGGCACAACCACCTTGTGGCTCTCCAGGATCTTCAAAGCCTCAAGACCTAGCTCCGACGAATCCCCAAGCACATCCGTAGACATCACATTTCTATACCTGCCCGGCGTAGGCGTCATCGAGACCTCCACCGAAGCCGGCGGCAATCGGGTCTGCGTGCGGGGCGAGAAGATAGACGTAGGCGTAAACGCGATCGTACTCTCACTTTCCTCAGTTTCCACCTGCGACAGCTTTCGCTTACCAGGAGACGTGAAGGTCTCGGTCCGCGGCGCTTTGCGAGGCCCGTCCTGTCCGAAATCCGGCTGACGAGGCCGCTCAAGCAGCTTGGTCAGCTCCTCGGCCTCCGACGAATCGTCCCAGCTAAACTCATCCGTATCCTCCGTCATCATCCTGGCCTTTCCGCTCTTCGACGGCGTGGGCGTGCGGTTGAGGCTCATCCCGCGGACATCCTGGACCTTTGAGTCCGTCTGTGGCGTGAGAAGGCCGCTTCCCTGCCCTGGTGCTGGTGGTTTCGTAGGTGTATTGTTCGTCGAGCGTGGCTCAGTCCGCGAGTTCGCGAGCACGGCTAGTTTCTCGCGCGCCTCTGCGTCGCTTTGCCAGAGAAAGAAGTTGCAGCGCTTGTGTTGGGGTTTCTGGCAGGTGTAGACTGTGTGCGCTTCAACAATGATCCTGTATTATGCTAGTCAATCCCTTGAGGAGGAGACTCACACCATCTCCCGTGGTTTACTCCGTGGTTCTTTGTTTGCAGCCTGACGGCGGGTGGGCGTTCGGGACAGTTGCACCTCCACACGCCCTCGAGAAAGAGACCCCGCAATGGGACGGCGGTGCGAGGCGACAGCCCTCCGATCGCACGTTTATGAGGAGAAATCATAGATGTAGCGATATAGTAATATCTCACTTCACATGGTGAGGGCAGAGCAGCATCTGAGTACCTTTTCACTGTTGTGGTCGTTATGACGCACTAGTGTCAGCAAACGCTTTGCTTGTCGCTATGGAAACTGATAAGCCAAAAGTCGGAAATAGAATGCGGGGAATCGGTCAGAGGGTGATATTTCACAAATTCATGAAGCAGTATGTATACAGCGGGTAGTCTTCTGATGAAATGATAGATATTTTTCTTATCGTAAGATGGAGATTACAGACGAGCGTTTACCAGTAGAGATGAAATAGGTCGTGGTCTTGCCGGAAACGGAAACCAGGAGACACACCCTGAAGAAAGCAACAGAAGTTCTACGATACTGCCTTTCATTCTATCTGAAGTTGGAATCTAAAGAGCAAATATCCAAGACTCTATGCTCTGATCTAAAGTATGCAAAGTGCAAGCAAGCAGACAGGCAAGCGTACTCAAAAGTGACCGTTCGTAGGGGTATCATCGCGATGAGTCGGACTTATTGCGCAAGGACCTGCCTTAACATGGCATTGAAAGACTCCGAGAGCTTGAGAATCTCCTGGACTTCCGGCTTGACTGGTTCTCCCGCGGTGCGGCGAAGCTGATCCTGTTTCTTGACCCGGCGTCTCCTCTCAGCCCTGATAGGATCAAGATCGTCCTCCTCTTCCAGTTCCTCGGATTGTTCGGATTCCGCGTCGGAAATGGCGAGATCTTGAAGGTCGGCCTAGTAATCAATGTTAGACATAAAGACACAAAACCTTAACATTACACATACCTCATCCAAGCCAAAGTCACTGCCGCGGAACGTCGCGTTCCCGGGGAATGACTCGTTACCAGCGCCTTCAGCCGCCATCTTCTGTCGCGTTTTATTCAAGTGCCACCGTTTGCGATCCTCGTGCCACTTGATCAAAGAATTAATCTCCTCAATGGCCTTGGCCTCGTCGATCTGCCCGACATCCTTGGCTCCATGGAACAGAGCGTTCATGTCAAGCTTACCCCCTTGAGGTCCCTTGCGCAGAAATTCGAGGATATCTTCAATCCAACCCATGAGGGCGGTAAACAAGCCATTATCGTGAAGGTGCACTTCGTGAATGAACTTGTAGAAGTTGTCTTGGTGCCGTTCACACAGGTCGATGAAGGCCTGGACGGTTTGATTAGGATCCGCCGAAACATCCTGCCTGTGACATTTCTCAATCACCGCGATTGCGTCGTCGGCAAATTGCGCAAAGTCAGTAATGCTGCTGTACACATTGGCCGATTTGTAGACGCGCACTAGGGGCTCGTAGAAAATCGTGAAGAGATCGCGGAATAACTGAAGGGTGACAGGCTCCTCGATGATGCTGAGAATCATTGCCTTGTCGCGTTGTCGGGTGTAGAGCTTGAGCAATTGCTTCATGTTCGCGAACCACTGAGCCCCTTCTTGCATCTCAAGATCCACATTGTCCACCGCATGATTCCAGGCCACATAGGCATTGAAGACCTTTCCAACCTGTTCAGGAGTGAGCTCAGGTGATATGAGCTCCGACCGAAGAATGGCAACGATCAAATCCACATCTTCAGTCGCAGCCTCTGTCCGAATTTCATTCTTGATATCCTCATCTGCATGCACGAATTCTCTTAGCTTTCCAGTCAGGACGGCATCGCCAACTTTGGCTGCCAGCGAGTCAATGGACTTTTGGAAGTGCTTAATGCCGTCATTTAAAGCCATAGAGAAGATGCGCTGTAGCAGAGACCGCGACCCAAAGGGCTGGGCGAGGAAAAGATCTAGGACACCGCTCATCACAGCCGCAGGATTGGCGATGCGGATGACATTCTTCAGCAAAGTATACGGGACAAGAGAATGTATCCTCTTGAACTGCGCAAACATCTCGGGAGAGTTATCCTCAGCCAGGAATACGTGATAGAGAGTTGCAGCAACCCTAGTAATAGTCAGTCGAGATGGACAAATTTCTGGAAATCCAGGTGATCAACGCACTCAATTCGAAGCCATTCAGCAAATTTCTGGTACTGAGGACTAAGGTCCGCTATCGTGTTCTTTTCACGAATTTCGGAGAATAATTTCGTTAGACCATCTGAGCTCAGAATGTCAGTAAAGCCGGCTCTCGGTCATAGTGATTCTTCCTTACTGCTCTCCACAATATCCCGGCGGAATTGCTCCATGTAGACATCCAACTCTGCCGCACGCTGCCTTGCAATTTCGTAGAACCGCTTCTGCTCCTCAATCCTGATGGCGTCTGCTGCTTTTCTTCTTTCTACATCGCTCAATTCCTCTTCGTTCAAGGCGACGGAATTTGCGGTGAGAAACTCCTCCATCGCCTTTGACTCGGAAATTCGCTTGTTCTGCAGCAAAGTGCGTAGAAATGCGCGGAGAGACACGCGCTGCTCCTCCCTGTAAAGCACCGTTTCTCTCGGGCTATCACTTGAGAGTCTTCCAGACTTTGATGATTTCATGGAAGAGCGCGACAATGAACGACCGTGATGAGGCCCCGGAGCCAGCGTGCGGCCAGCGTACCCCTCGGCAGTATCTTGAGTTGAAACGGAAGAAACAGAGGACGCGTCATTGTCAGCAGAGCCGAAAAAACTGGCACTTGTTGATGATTTATTTTTCCTCGGGAGAGGAGATATTGTTCTACCCGGAAACTCTGTACGCAGTCTCCTATGAAGCTTTGCGAACTCTCCATATCGCCTGGCCGCAAAGATGTCAGGCTTGCCTTCCCGCCGCACACGGAGGATGAATTCCTAGTAGAGTGTTAGTTAATGTGATTATCTTCTGTCCGTACTTATCCCTATCACTGACCGCATGTTTATGGTATCGCACCGTCCGCTTGACGGAGGTAACTCGTACGGCTGCAACATTGACATCCCAGCCATGTATCGCATGTCCCTCCGGCATATTCACGAGAAGGCCCTTGTCGTTGGCGCCGCGATCGACCACCTCCATCTCCGAGAATGAGATCCGTTCTTCATACCCCGACGCTGTAGGGATTCCCGATACCATCATCAGCTCGACGAGCTTTTCCGCTTTCCGTGCCAGCTTCCTGCGCTTGGTCTCCTCCAAACGGTCTTCGGAGGACGATACATGCTTGTTAGCGAACGATTCGAGGAACTGCACCAGGAACGAAGTCAGTCACACAGAGTCTCCGGCTACCACAGACAACCCGAATTTGAGCAATCACATACCACCTGCAACTTATCCTGCCAAAACTCCTTCTCGCGGGCCTGATCGAGGAAAGGGAACTTGCGCACATGGTGCACAAAGATGTATCGCAGAATCGGCAGCTCAGAATCAACTGGGGCAACTTCCCCATATTCCGATTTGAACGGAGCGCCGAAGCGGTGGAGGGCGGTCGGGGAGTTTAGCTCGTTGATTTCGTTGCGCACTTGACGGGCGATCAGCTCGCGCTTCAGATCTGTACCGGTTAGCGAGGATTCCTCCTCGATCAGAATTTAACCGAATGAAAGTCGAATCTCACAGTGCTCTTGCTTTCCCGTCAGAATTTGCCCTGGTGGGACATGAGTTGACAGCGGCCGACCGACGGGCTGCTGACGGTCGGCATCATTGGAGGAGGGGTTTGCGTCAAGCATGTCGAGCCAGGGGATGTAAACCTTCGATCCGTTCGCTCAATCGACTCGTTGAAAGACCATTCACCTCGCAAGCAAGAAGATGGTGCGTCACTTCGGCGCGAGTAATGGCCAGAATCCGTCTGCCTAATGTATGACAGGACGTTGTTTTTGGGGTAAGCAGAATGACGTCTCCGCTTTAGTGCCAAGTCCTTCCCCTGTGACCACCGGCCGAGATAAGAAAAGGTCGAAGGAAAATAAACCGAAACAAAGCTGTATGAAGGCTGAAATTACTCTACAGCACCTATCAAAGAGTTGTTGGGGGAAACAGCTCCGTAGAGAAGTCAGAACAGGGCCAGTCTCGATTCCGCAGGTGTCGTCACAATTGATTTAGTACTAATCACGAAGAGAGAGGTACCCCTCCATATGAAGGAGCCCTTCGAACTCCCTATTTTTTCTTATTACGTCTCTAGGCTGGTGTGAAATCCCTCATTGTCCCAGTTCTCAACTTCGCTGGCACTGACGCGTCCAGCGGTCCAGTTGAGGGGGCAGGGGGGCTCAGCCTTGTAGCCCCGCCATGTTATGAGGTGCTAATTTCGATGGTGATTGATCGTCGATGCCTAGAGCGGGATCGACGTCGAATGCTAGTGGAGTCGTATCCATACAGCTACCGTAAAAGGTAAAAACATGACATTCAGCTAAGGAGAACAGAAATAGGGGACAAAGTTATTATTCTCTATTATCTAGACTAGAATGACGACTAGACGATATGTGCTGCTTTTCGGACACTTTGACCAGTTCGGTAGTCAAGAAACAAGCCACCATGCAGAAATTTCATGCTCGCATCTATCTATGATTGAGAGAGACTATCAACATGGTCCCCTGATGAGATGGACGACGGATGTCAATGAGATTTACATCTTCATGCAGGCTACATTATTTCCTCAAGGGTACCGTGTGATAACCACCGACAAAAAGTGCTCCTTATAAGGACGCACCGACATTTTGGAAGAAGAGTTTGGGTTTCTAGCTAAGCAGTGATTCTTCAAAATCATTCAGCGCAGAGTATTGCTTGAGATAGTCATGCATACGGTGATTACAATCCAAGTTACATATCAACGTAAACTCGGGCCAGTATTAACTGTAGAGAGTGACTGGCAAGAAAGGTGGTAATAGAACATGCCGCATTGGTAGATGGATAACCATACCCGCTTTCAAAAGGAAACGAACGAATACACGGCCCTTCCGATGGTTCCAGACTCCAGAAGTAGCAAATTAAAGAACAAAGGCAACAAGATCAAATATGACCGGCTAAATTAGAAATGTTCCATCTCCATATCTTGGGGCCACCCCTGAGTCATATAATTGAGATCCTGGTTATTGAGAGAGGGAAACATTTGATTCGCGTTGTGGAGTGTCGAGAGATGACAAGTACTGGACATGTCCACAGAACCAGTCCCAAAATTGGCGTTCTGGTCGAAAAGCATAAAATCAGCCTTGTTCTGATAACGGGGATCGACAATATCCGAGACGCCTTCATCGAAGTGGGAAGAGTCGGGCGTGTAAAGAGGATTCTCTCCTTTCAGGACCGGGAGCGGAGAGGGATTCGAGATGGAGGGGTCCCGAGAGAAGGAGTTCAAGGCACTCATCGGGACAGAGTGCTCGGGAGTGAGCATCTGCATGGTCAAAGCCGTGAACTCTTCATCGACATTCTGAGCGTCAAGCTGGCTCCATGCCAGGTCGAAGTTCAGGCTGCTGCTATCGGTGGATGCAACTGGCGACGTATCGAATCCCATGGTTCCATTGATCAGGTCCGGCACTGGAGACGCGGAGTCGAATGACTGGCGATCGAAAGTCACGGGAATGAGGCCATTAGGGTCAGCCCCCTCGAGCTGGGACTGAAACGCTTGGAAGTCCAACGAGGTGGTTGGCAGCGGACTGAAATCATTTACCCCAGCGGCTAAATCCTCGAATGGGCTATTCGTAGTGAAGAGCGGAAAGTCGCCGCTCCCGGTTTGGGTAGGAGGATCAGCGAATGAGAAGGGTGGGTTTTGTGGGTAAGCAGTGACGGGTTCGAACGGCGAGGGTGCGGAACCGGTAAGGGGTGTTGCAATGTCCTGAGCCTTGGAGCTAGGAGTAGCAATGCTAGGAGTCTGGGGTGTAGCTCCGTTGGGAGCTTTCTTGCTACTCCTGCCATTATGCTTGGAGCGAACGTAATCCCAGCCGTGAGCCTTCTCCATGTGCTGCTTGCAGTTACTTTCTCTCTTTGATGAGTAGGTACATGGCGCGAATTGGCACTTGTACAAAGCGGGGGCTCTGGAGTGCTTGTCGTTGATGTGGCGGTCTCGCTCCTTCTCCGTTGGCCATCCAACTTGGTGGTATTTGCAAGACGGTTCCGTGCACTTCCATGGGCGAGAGTGCGTCTTCTCGTGTTTCCTGGAATCGGTCAGCAAGGTGCTTCGAATGGATTGCAGGTCAGAAGGGCAAAGCAGATTCAGTATAGCACTTACGTAAGATCACAAGGTCTTTTGAAAACCTTGTCACAGTCTTTGCACTTCTGGTTAATGTCCATGGGAGGTGCATTCTTCTTGCGACGAGCCATGGATCGCTCAACGCCCTCATCGACGGAGCGAAGGCTGAGAGAACGCTTCATCGAAGGAATGTCATTCTCCTCGTAAGGCTTGCCTGTACGCAGCGAAGTCATCTCGCCGTCCTTGTGAACCACGAGTTCAGCAGGGCGTCCGGTCTTAGATAATCCACCCTCCAGGGTAACACGTTCACTATGGATGATGTTAAACCTTGCAAACCACCCAAAGGGCGGGGAGATAACATACTTTGGAGCACTAGCCTTTGCACTGGCCTGTGCTGGTTCTCCATTAGAAGGCATGCTGCTTCGGGACTCATTAATCATAGCTGCGTATCGGCGAATCTGTGCGACGAGATCAAGGAAGTAGCCGTTAGTGTAAGGCCTGTCTGCTGGCAGCCGTTGATCGCGTTCGTTGAGATGATAGACCGACGTATGAAGACACTGAATCGTAAATTCGCAGAAACGGAGGTACGAAGCTCTGGAAGCCGCGTAATTCTTCAAGAAACGAGAAAATAAATGAGCAATGCACCTGACGCCATTCCTTTTTTGAAAACCACTTACCGGTGCCAACCACAAGAGTGTCTTTTCGAGGTCACGGAGACAGCCGATTTCTCTATCTACAATTCGCTGAGGGATACTTTGAACGAGAGGATGGAACGGCTTCAATCTTTCTTCCTTGAGGATGGGCTTGATGATAAGGCGTTCAATCTGCTTGCATGCTGGCAATCCCAGTTGACGCTTCTGAGATTGCTTGGCATCAAACGCCGAAATAGAGCTTGTGATGGCCGATTGAGTCATTTGAGTAGCAACTTTGCCAGGCGACTGAGATTCGTATGATAACTGTCCAGCTTTCACTGAAACAAGTATGTTAGTAAAAGGAAATGCGGCCGTAGGCTTAAAAAATTAACATACCTTTACCTTTGCCCGATGCTGACATGCTCTCACTGCTGACGGAAGTGCCCAGGCCACTGTCCGAAGCGTGGCAATGGCTCTTGCGTACCTTGGAAGGAGTGTCTAGCTGAGAGGATTGTGCCGGTTTGCTGATTCGGCCCGCCGTTGACTGAGAATCGATGTGGGCTTGAAGGACTGCTCGAGGAACAGGAAGATCGTCTCCGTTGTTCTTATCGGACAGAGGAGAAGACGGTTCCAAAGAGTTGAGGTTAAGATTGCTCAGGAACTCGACCATGCGCTGCTCTCGGGCGGCGATGGCCTCTAGGCTTTGGGGGCATGTAGGTGAGCGCTGGGGCAGCGACCTAAAGTTAAGCACCGGGTCAAGGTCCTCTGAGGGTGGTGGGGAAGGTGAATGGAACGTTTCCCCTTTCCTCAAACTCAAAATCGGCGACGACGATGACGAGTCCGCGACATAGCTTTCGAGTGATGTCGAACAAGAAAGGGAGGGGGGCGCTCCTCTCTTTAAGGGACGCCGACGCGGGTGAAGGCGGGTATGCTCAGCCTGCGAGGTCGACATGGCTGAGAAAGGCAAGCACGAGTCACAGTGCAGGGCAGACTTAGCAAGTCAGCGGAAGAGAACAGATTGGCCCAAATGCTAGGGTGCGGGCTAGACCATCATGTCTGTGACTCACCTAGTGCGATGTAATATACGTATTCAGGAAGATGAGTATCCCGGTGGTTCAAATGACGTACACGCGAGTCAAATGGCTCGGTCTCCATCGAGAATTAGCTATTTAATCCCAGAAGAGCGACGAAGGTGAAGCAGTAGATGAAGAAATAAAATCTAAACTAAAGGTGCAGCACTTACCGTGATGACAGTTGGCTGGTGATGGAGTGAACGACCGAGTTGGTAGATGATCGCTTGAGAGCAGCGCGATACTCTCTATGATGACCGTATTTCCACGCTTGGTAGAGTTGGGTGAAATGCAAGGACTCCGGCAACGTTATATAGGACTACGAGGCCGAATGACCAAGAAGTAGGCGGCAGCCGTTGGAGCGGATATGTCAACGCGAATTTCAAAGTTTGGAGATGAGCTCGCTCAAAAGGCTTGTAATGAGAGATGGACAAAGTCTAGATCGAGGTAAATGGCGACCTTCAATGTCCGGATTCTCTCTATTTTGACGATACAATCCACGACAAAAGCGACTATCGAAAACAGGAGGAAGGGGAAAGTTGAGTTCACAGGTAAGGCGATGAGATGCGACGATGAGAATAATAATGATGATGATAGTGATGACGGATTGGAGGGAGGATGGCCTGAGGGTATGGGATATGTCTGGGAGGGACGACAGGCTGACAACGGCAATGGAGGCTGTTCGTCCGGCGCGGATCTGCTGGACCGCACGCTGAGGCGGTTTCGATGTCTGCCTGATAGACGAGCCCCCTAATCCCAGAAAGGAAAAGGGCGAGGGAAATAGCAGAGCTCTGGTTGGATTGTATTCTTAACTCCGTCGACAGGGCCCCACTGTCATGGCGCTTTGCCCGATCAGCAATCATCGTAGTCGGCCTACTGTATTACGTATCCGGGGCTGTGATCCTGGCTTGTATTTTACCACACCATTACGGATCGAAAGGACAAGTTCCAGCTGGAGTGACAAAAATATCAGGGGTATCATACCAGGGAATTACAATATCAGTCTAATAATGCAGCTAGATACCCTTTGGCTCCATTTCCATTTAGAGTGTCCTTTCACATTGAGGTATGGAACATGGGCTAACTAGTTATGGAGTATGTATGATGAAAGATGGAAACTGTGAATCTGAATGGGTCGGACAGTTCGACAATCCGAAAATGAAGGCCAACGGAGTCGGACACTTTGGGACCCCGACGGAGCCTCAATCAAAGACAAGGGCTAAAAAGTGGGCAGAACAATTTTACTCCTGTCTTTTTGGTAAAGATAGTGTTTACGAGCGCAATATTGAGTACCTCCTAAGGTAACTTTACTCTTTCCATAGCGCTTCGCAATCTTCGGAAAGTGGCCAGAAATTACCACTCAGATAAGAACGACTGAAGATGAGATACCTTCACTATCTGCATAGTAGGTTTCTCATAACTGTCCCTGAAGCTATGTCGAAAGATTTCCCAATCCATGATCAGGCGTTGGATCAATGAATAATACTACCTTAGGCGTCATGGTTGTCACAGTCGTCACAGTCGGTACCGCGGACATGTCTCACAAAACGCGATGTGCCGTGTCTTTTGGACAACTGGTTTCTCATCCTGGCTGAAACACAACAGCGATGCGAGACTCGCTCACATGGCGATTATGATTCGTCAGTTCTTTTTATTCCATAGTTAACGGTTCAACCTTCTCTTAATCATCTTAGCATCTCAACACTCGCTCTCGTCCAGTAAGTGAGGGCCTCGTAGCCGGAAGACTACGATATGCAACAGCACGTAGGCAGCTCAATTCCAAGTGGTTACTTGGCTGCACCCACCCATGTCAACTATGTGGCTATGTGCGTAATCTTGGAGCCTCATCCCTCTTTCACAAGGTCTGGCCCCCCTTGGAGAAAGCCTCTGACATAGTAGTCACATAAGGGAGCAGTGTCGTAACTTAAATTATTACTACCTTACTACCCTTACTAGGTAGAGAATGCTTCCAGCTCGACCGCTCCAAATCAGGCCTTGATCCAATCACAACCTCAAGATTATCACCAGATGTCGGTGACTGTTTCTGTACGATGTACTTCGTTTTCCCTGAGACTTAAAGTGAACAACTGGCATCGTCTGATAACCTCCCCTGATTGGCTCCATGGGGCTTCAGGTTACCTTTCCTCTGGTTTACATCTACAGAGTAGACACAGACTGGATACTCTGTTGAACGGGAAGCTCAAGTGTTCATCATTTCACGAAGGAATTTCTATTCCCTGCCTTGAACGGCCATTATCATAGTGGCTTGATTTACTCCGCCACGCTTGGCGAAGCTAAGCAACAAAGCCCGAGATAACAAGGTATGGAGTACGGTACGTACTTGTGTCACGAACTTATAGACTAACTATCCTGAGCTGTCAATCCCCTGATTGTTCCTTTACTCTGTGTGTGCTCTCGCAGCTTCCATTGAGGATGGATTATCTAGACTTTGTATGGACGCGATCTGCTACAGCCATCCACACTTCAGAGACAGTGCCGCTTCCGCAATAGCAGACATAAGTGCTGAGGTTATCATATTGGTGGACCTTTTCCTATCCTTGCCTTGCCCGATTGACCAATTTCTTGCCGCTGGATAGGACTCTCTTTTGCGCGAACGGATCAGACCAGGATGTTACAGTCTCGCACCCTACGGGCAACTGGCTTTCTAAAACGCCCGCCTTCGTACACTACCTAGGCACGGTTATCTACTCGGCCGTGTAGTGATCGAGCAGAACACATCAGTTATGGTTGCTGTAAAGAACTCACCAGTATTGGGTCTATTCTATCCCTTGCAAAACTGAGGTCCTCTTCCTCATCTTCGTCGAGTTCCCTGTCAATCAACTATGAACACCAAAAGCTAGGTGGACATGCCTGACACCGGCCGTCCTCCTTTGGCATATATTTCATTCAAACTTCTTCAGGCTGAAATCGTTTTACATGACTTGAGTCATCGCAGTGGTCTTCTTTCTCTACGAAACTTGGGACACGATCTGGAATTTGTTTCGCAGTATTCAGCAATCACAATGGAGCTGCAATTACAAAGCAGATTGTTTAAGAGGTGGCCATGATCCGGATAAGCGCGGTCATCCGCTCAGCAGCACGTCTTTGTCAGGACTATGCATGTCTCTCGCCAGTACTTTAGATAGGCAACAGCAAGGAGTTTTCTGCTGTGCCAGTGCCGCTATATACTACTCCATCATTGTCACTAGACATTCTTCTTAGCATCATTGAGGCCATATACAAGCTGCAATGCCTGATGCAGACAACCGCTTCAGCCTCTGTCGACAGCCGCACGAGTATGCTACTAACCGCCATTGCAGTACATCCCCTTTGCATCATTTTGGCGGTTGGCGTTCGCATTTTTGGGATAGGGAAACGGCTTATAGAGCTCAAACTGTTCGAAGTCTGCTATTCCGCAAAAACATATGTGACGGTGCTCTCAGTGGCAAAAAATTCTTACTGCTGAGGAGCTGGAGCTGTCGCGGAAAGAAGGACATATGCGTTATGGAATTAGCGAGGGATGACACAAGGGTAAAAGAGATTCTCGAGATGGTAGTCCGTACAGTATATATGTAGACAGTGTGCTATACAAACCTACTATAAGATCGAGGATTACCTCCTTTGAATTGAAAACAGCTCCAAGTATGAAGATATTCAGACAACGACTCAACGGTATCTTTCGCTTTTGTTCCACTTGACAACCGAAGTCGCTCTTTACCGCTTGTCGCAATCGCCGTCTTGAACCTTGGAGAGCATGCTACTCCGTATGAGCGGGAAATCTCAATGTAGACTTCGTATTGGAAGGACTGCATGTATATTTTGGATGCTTTATCTTCAAACAACCAGCTATGCTCTTGAGAGTGTAATGTTGTCCTACAGGTCCTTTAATGGAGCATTGAGTCCTATGTTGTAAAACTTGTAATCCACTTAATCACCGCATCTTGTGAAGTAGAGCAGCTGGACCTCGGCTCGGGAAGTGGCAGAACGCTCGGGCGGTGCCGTACAGTCACTCTCCCCCGGACTTTCTCCAACCACTGTTCTTCTGCCCGCACTTGAGCTAGAAAGAGTCCTCTACACATCCGCGGTCGTTGTCTGTTGCTTGGTTTTCGTGTTCTATCACTATCGGATGGCTAAGATGATTTGCTGACTTGACAAATACACCCTCCCACGATCTTTACACCAGGCACAGAATTGTCCGCGCCCCTCGGCGATTACCCCGGACACGACACCGCACCCCGATTCACCATGGACTTCCCACACCACGACCGTGCTCCTGAACAACCGAGACGACGGAGACGAAATATCGCCAAACGGCGTTTACACAATAGGGCTCCTATATCTGCGCGGCTAGCCCTGGACAGCCAGCTGCGTGGAAGCGTCGGGATTGTATCTGATGACCTGGCGAACGACCTCTTTCAGCCGCCCTCCGTAACAGGTGAGTGAGCTGAAAGGCTTTACAAAGCCTGTGGCAAAAGCTACTGCTACAGTCGTATGTTTGCATGCTAAGTCGCCGATTGTATTACAGATGACAATGGGATCCGCTATCTTGCCATATCGCCCTATACACCGTGTTCTAGCGCTGTAGATGATCTGGCGTGGACGGTTGTTCCTGTCCGGTTGGAGTCTTTAGATCGTTCCCGTCCCTCGCCGCTCCCGCACTCAACGGTCCTTTTTCCGGATTCGGCAGACTCCCTGCAGCCGTTTATACAGACTCTGACCAGACTCGATCCTACGCGCCACTCTCTGCAAGCGCAGCGTGTTGTGGAGGTCCGAGCTCTGGACGTTGTTCCTTTGCACTTGGATACTGTCTATGTAACGGTAGAGCGGGACTTGCTTCGGAACCATGATGATGTGCAGAACAAGTTTGGTGGCGGATTTACCACGAATATGCACGGACCGAACGGGCTGTGGGCAAAGGCGGGAAAGAGCCTCGAGCCGAAGAGATTCACGAAGAAAGCGGCGGCTGAGGTGGAGGAAAGACTTACGGCTGCTGTCAGAGAAGCTCTAGGGACACAGAAAGTGGTGCATACCGGCGATGTACTACCGCTCCCCCTTCCACCGCATCCAATCACCTACGCTCCGGCCCCTCCTGCTCACATCTCCTTCTGCGAACCCGTGTCTCAAGGCTTGCTTGCGTCTACGACCAAGATTGTTCTCATTCAAGCGCGCCCACATGGCCACAGGGCGCAAAGAACTCTACGGTCAAGGTCGGGGCTGCTCAAGCAAGTTGCGGAAGACGAGGCGGACGACACGTCAAACGAGCAATTTTACTCGGCCGCCGAAGACAAGCCTAGCGAGAGCGGGACCGAAATGGAGAGCACAACTCCGCCTGATGATTCGGAAACCGAGGGTTCAGTCGGCAATGCGAGTGACACCTCAGATGACTCGCTGGAGGATATGATATCGCTGACAGCCCCGCAACTTCCGCAACCGCCTTCCGGTGTTTTGTCTTCAATCACTTCCGCTACGCCCCGTGCTGGTGGTCGGAGACTCGATGGCATTCACACCCCTGGGTCCGTAGCGTCTAACTTTACGTCGGCGACTTTGCGCCCAGGAAGAGGACCGGGGAAAGTCTTCAAGGCGGAAGGTTTACTTCGTGAGATTCCAATCGAGCTCCTACACCCCAGGCCTCGGGAAGACGATGACACGGTGTCATTCATCTATGTGGACATCAGTACGCTGGCGAAAATCGGCTGTTTTTCCGGCGACTGGGTGAGGATCGAGGCCACCGAGGAACCCCAGGCGAATATATTTTCGTCAATCCAGCTCGGAAGCTTCAACGAGCATGGGGAAGAGAATGGTAACTGGCGACCAGTGAAAATCTACGGCTTGCCAGGCCTTCCGTCTGCCAAGCCTAGGTATTCGATCAACCAGTCATCTGACAGGCGTCCTAGCATCTCACAACGCCCCCCTCTTCGTCTCACTCCGTCGGTCTATGCTTCTCCATTGCTGTTGAACAATCTCGAGAACACGAAATATGTGCGCATCTCGCCGATGGCATTTGCAACAGCTAATGGCCCTTCGAAGTCCGCTATTCTGCATCAAGTCAAGACCAGCTCGGTCAGGCAGCCACCTTTGGCCAAGGAAGTGAACCTTTTGAAGGTTTCTACGCCGCTCTCTATGGATCGCGTCCTCCAGCCGGCTCTGTTCGCAGGGCTCAAGCAGTATTTCGAGTCTAAAAGGCGGATCTTGAAAAGCGGTGATCTGG
Source organism: Aspergillus hiratsukae (assembly GCA_014281905.1). Taxonomy (NCBI): domain Eukaryota; kingdom Fungi; phylum Ascomycota; class Eurotiomycetes; order Eurotiales; family Aspergillaceae; genus Aspergillus; species Aspergillus hiratsukae. The sequence goes on from JACBAD010002081.1 coordinate 112,478, forward strand.
TTGGCATCAGTGTTGATGAGGGACTTGGTAGAGCTGTTTTCTCTGGTGCCGCAACCACGGATGCAAGCATTCCCGACGAAGATTTGACAATACGTTTTAATCAAGTCAATGAGCTTGCGCAGGGTGGTGTGAAGAAGGTTGGCGTGGCATGGTTCCGCGTCGCTCATGTGGTTCCCGGCAAGTCCGAAGATCAGGATGAAGACGATCAATGGGGAGGGGTAGCCGTTATTGACTCTGCGACGACTAGGATGGTGCAGGCTGGCAGCGATGTTAGCCGGGTTCCGGGCACCTTGGAGAATGGTTGGGAGTACTGGCTTGGGGTGAAATCCGTACCGAAGTCCATCAGCAATGTGCCGGGGCCCCATGGTCTGGTCACTGAGCCACCGCAGCTGTTCGTACCGCCATTTCAAAAAAGGATCCGCGAGCTCATGGCAGTGGCAACGAGTCCTCGCGCTATTCAGCTTGGAATGAAACCTGTTGTGATTCTCTTGAGGTCGCAGCAAAGACATATTGGAAAGGCTACTATCGCAACGCGCGCATGCGCAGACATTGGCCTTCATACATTTCCTATTGATGCGTACGACATCTTGACTGAGGGCGGCGCCAATGGTGGCGACGTGAAAACAGAAGCGTACCTTAAAGCGAGAGCCGAGCGGGCGTTTCACTGTGGATCGCACTGCACAGCGCTTCTCATCAAGCACATTGAGGTGTTGACTGCCGATAGAATAGTGTCGGCGATGGCAGAAATCCTTGCAGACGCGAGAGTCGTTATTGCCACAACCACGGATGTGGAGCAGATCCCGGAAGGGATCCGCAGCATGTTCACTCACGAATTCGAAATGACTGCGCCAGAGGAGAAGGAGCGTGAGGGCATACTCCGGAATGCTGTTGCCGAACGAAGCATCAGACTTTCACCCGACGTCGACTTGGGATCAGTAGCTCTGAAGACTGCCGCTTTGGTCGCAGGTGATTTGGTGGATGTCGTCGAAAGAGCCTCAGCCATCAGGACCGCGCGCCTGGAAAAACTAGCGGAGACGGCAAGCAAAGTGGCGTCAGGATCCAAAGTCAGTGTCAGGGACGTACTTGTCTCTGGCGGCGATGCAGCACGAGGTGTCACCAAGGCGGATTTCGACGCCGCTGTTGATGCCGCAAGGAAGAATTTCGCCGACTCCATTGGGGCCCCCAAGATTCCAAACGTCAGCTGGGAGGACGTGGGTGGACTGACCAATGTCAAGGATGCCCTGGTTGAAACTATTCAGCTGCCTCTTGAAAGACCTGAGCTGTTTGCCAAGGGCATGAAGAAGCGGAGTGGTATTCTGTTTTATGGTCCTCCCGGTACTGGAAAGACCTTGCTTGCCAAGGCCATTGCCACCGAATTCTCCCTCAACTTCTTCTCGGTCAAGGGCCCCGAGCTTCTCAATATGTACATTGGTGAATCCGAGGCGAATGTGCGGCGAGTGTTTCAGCGCGCCCGGGATGCCCGGCCTTGTGTTGTCTTCTTTGATGAGCTGGATTCGGTCGCGCCGAAACGTGGAAATCAAGGCGACAGTGGCGGTGTGATGGACCGCATCGTCAGTCAGTTGCTTGCCGAGCTGGATGGAATGAACGGTGGTGAAGAGAACAGCGGGGGCGTGTTTGTTATCGGTGCGACCAACCGTCCCGACCTGCTGGATACAGCCCTTCTACGTCCTGGGCGTTTCGACAAGATGCTCTACCTGGGTGTTTCGGATACACATGAGAAACAAGCCACTATCCTTGAGGCTTTGACGAGAAAGTTCACACTCGACCCCGACGTGTCGCTCCGCCGGGTCGCCGACCGGCTTCCCCTTACTTATACTGGTGCCGATCTGTATGCTCTCTGCTCCGACGCTATGCTCAAGGCTATCACGCGCAAGGCGACGGCGGTGGACGAGAAAATCAAGCAGCTACCGGGCGGGCCGGTTAGTACTGCATACTTCTTTGACCATCTCGCGACGCCGGAGGACGTCGCTGTCATGGTGACGGAGGAAGATTTCACTCGGGCTCAGAGCGAGATGGTTCCCAGTGTCAGGTATGTTACTAGTCAATACTGGATTCGATTGTTGAGAGACATTTGCTAATGTTCCTGCAGTGCCAAGGAACTGGAACATTTCGAGCGGATTCGGCGGCAATTCGAATCCGATGACAAGAAGCAGGAGCCGCAGAGCACAGGGACAGGGTCCAAGGCGCCGCAGACCATCGGCGACGCTCTTGAAGCGCTCAGGTTGGGGGATCATCTTGATGGATTCATCGATGGACCAGTTACGAATGGCGACCACTCTTCTTCTGGCCCCGGCAAAGGTAAAGGGAAAGCGGGATCGGCCATGATGCGAAGTGTCAGCGGCCAATCTACAAGCAGCAAGGGCAAGGGCAAATGGAAGAATAAGACCGTCTCGGGAGGGGACGGAGAGTCAGATTCCTCGCCTGATGTTGCCAATGGGGATGACGACTACATTGTCCGGACGGATCACTTGGTGAATTCTACGGACGGAGCGAAGTAGGCGATGGCTTTGTTGATATCGAATGACATGAGGATGAGCATAGGGTAAAGTTTGAGGGTTCATACGCTCCGTGTTGCATGTATATATTAGGTCTGCATCAGATGCTGTATTGATACCAGGTGTTGTTCCGCTGATGGATCGGAGTCGACCGTTTATACCTCTATCAATTTCTCAACGAGCCTTCATAATGATATGCATGGGATTCATTCATCGTCGAGAGTTTTGTGGAGCTGTCTGGCCATTCTTCGATAATACGTAGTCCAACCAAACCATGTCCTCACGTGGGCGACCCCCACATGTCACTCCACTTTACTTTTCTGGTCCTATCTCCGGCTCGGTACCTTTACCAGGAATGAAGGGTTATCGGGATGCGTGTGTCAATTCGGTCGATAATTTCAAAGTGCCTCGGTGAGCCATCACCGATCAGTGACTACTACTGACTAGTCACTGACTCCGTCAGCCATACATACCTGATGGTCTTAAGCAGACCCGGCTATCGACATCATTATCTATCTCTGTTTCAATATATGAATCATCAATTTTGATTGCTGAATGCTATCTCGGAAGTCCTCCGTCGCCGAGTAATACTCGGGTACTCCCTGTGGCCTGTACCCTCAGGGGCCAAGGGGGCCCAGCCTGCATAAGCTTTCTAGAACCAGCCAAATCACCGAACAAGACTCAGACCCCAAGACTCCCACTCACTCTCCCAAAACGCTAAGAAAGACCTTCCCGCAGATCGTCCTCTTCGCTTTTTGCCTCCTTTCGTTTGACTGGTCATCGGTGCCGTTTCTTCGGCGACTTGGACGAATTATCGTCTATTCAGTACTTATCTGACTGCCAACTGCGGTGCATGGACGGACGGGATCATTCTTGTCCTGCTTAGTTGACCGGGAAGGTACCTCTGGGTAGTGGGTACCTAACTACGTTTCTTATGGAGTAGACCCTGGGTCCTATCAGTTATCGTCTGGGTCTCCGATGCCGTGAATGCTTGTAATGCTGTTGCCATTACCCCATATCCATTATGTAACAGTTGAATTCCCCGCAATCAGTTGGTGGGCCTGGCAAGGGACAAGCCGGTGTACATGTCAGGAATCCTGCTTCCGACGATGGCAAATAGCATAACGGGTAGACTTAACGAGTGAAAGGTCCAGTCCGATGGAAGAAGGTTTCACTTAACTTTTAAGGCTTCTCTACGAGGTCCCTAGACTAGCGAAGTCCGGAGGCTGCTAGAATTGAGTTTCCCCGGCCGGGGTATATCCTATTTCTATCGCGCAACTCAACTCACTTATAACTTCACTCTATTGCTGCTCTGTCTCTCGATCGCACTCCTTTCAGGTCGTTGACTTTCATCGCATTTGACACTTGATTTACTGTTGTATCAGCGACATGTCTTCGGTAGAAAAACACAAACACCAGGATGACGATGCCCAACTTGCGGCCATGGGCCACAAGGCCGAGTTGCAGCGCAATTTTTCCATGCTGTACGCTTTTTCTTTTTCATCATACACAGACCGCCATTTTTTGAGCATTACTGATGAATGTTGGATTTAGATCGATGTTAGGATTGGCGTTTGCGATTCTGAATGTACGATTGTCCTGTTTTATGATTCCACCCGACTTTGGGATCGAATACTAACGACCATATCATGCTAGTCGTGGACGGCTCTTTCAGCAAGTTTATCTCTGAGTCTTCCCTCCGGAGGAAGTGTGAGCGTTGTCTGGGGTAGGCGTTTTGTCTTCGGGGTGCATCAGGCTCAGTGCTGACTTCGGGTACAGGGTTGGTCACGGCGGGGATCTGTAATCTCTGCATAGCGGCTTCGCTGGCTGAGTTTCTGTCCGCGTATCCTACGTTAGTATTTTGACTCTGGGGTTTAAGATTCGGATTGTTGATGGCATATAGGGCTGGTGGACAGTATCATTGGGTTGCAGGTGAGTTATTGATTTTGATATTGTTTGTGGATGTGCCAAGAGGGTGGTGCTAACTTTTCTTCGTGTCGTAGTTAGTGAGTTATCCCGTGTTATTGGAAATCTGAACGAGGCTAACGGCTGGAAGTCTCCTGGGAGAGATGGATGCCGATTCTCTCATGGATCACTGGCTGGGTGAATGTTTCTGGCTGGGTATGATGATCCATCTCGGAGCTTTGGATGCGCTGCTGATGAAACAGGTCGCTCTCGTCGCTACTGGTGGACTCTTGGGCAGCCAGTTGATCCTGGGTGTCATTTCCCTGATGAATCCGGTAAGAGTGTTGACTACCGCACCTGCTATGGTTGACTGACACTTTGCAGGAATATGAAGCGCAGCGTTGGCATCAGTTCCTCATCTACATTGCTTATAATATTGCTGCGTTTATCATTAATGCCTTGATGAACTCTTTTCTTCCCTATGTTACTAAGTCTGCCTGTAAGAATCTTTGCCATGGTTTCATGAAGTATACTGATGGTATCAGTCATCTGGTCTCTCACTGGTTTTGCTGTCATCTGTATTACGGTGCTGGCATGCGCGTCGCCAAACTATAGCTCTGCAAAGTGAGGAACTCTCTGTGGTTTGACAAAATGAGTGACCTGCTGACAGAGTCAGATTCGTGTTTACGGATTTCATCAATGAGACAGGCTGTATGTGTTGACCCCTACACTTGATGAAACGAAGCTGACAGACACAGGGCCTGATGGTGTTGCCTGGTTGCTTGGAGTACGTTATTCATCACGTCAATCCATGCATGATTCTGACAACGATGCAGTTGCTCCAAGGTGGACTCGGTGTTACAGGATTTGTAAGTTTCCACGCATTTGGACGTTTACTCGTCCTCGAAGCTAACATGTCAAAGGACGGTGTCGCACATATGATTGAAGGTAACTCGTCCTCAATATAATGTGGCGACATGAGCTCACGTTCAAAGAAATTCCCCGTGCTTCGGTTGTCGGCCCCAAGATCATGATCGGCTGCGTCTGTATCGGAACGGTGACCGGTACCATCTTCCTGATTTGCTTGCTCTTTGTTGCTGGCAACATCGACGACGTGATCAGTTCGTCTGCCGGACCTCTCCTACAGATCCTCAAGAACGCAACCAACAGCAACGCCGGAGCCATCTGCTTGCTCATGTGGGTCGTTTAAAAAAGCCTCGTGGTCCATTTCTAATGCTCTCTAGGTTCCCCCTGGTCTGCATGCTTTTTGCAACCATTACCATCATGACCACTAGCAGCCGTATGATTTTTGCTTTTGCAAGGTGACTATCCCAGCTTCAGGGACTGTGGATTTTGTGCTGACAAGCCTGGCAGAGATGGAGGTCTTCCGGCTTCTCGTTTCTTCAGCAAAGTGCATCCCAAGCTGAAGGTTCCTCTGAACTCGTTGTATCTGAATCTGGCACTGGTTGTCATCTTCGGATGCATCTTCCTTGGCTCTACCAGGTCAGTTGTGTGGTGACAGTATCATAGCACTATGGCTAACATCGCTTAGTGCTTTCAACGCCATTGTCTCCGCTTCTGTGGTTCTGCTTGATATTGCATATGGTATGCCAATTGCAATCAACTGCATGCGCGGACGTAACATGCTCCCCGAACGCCCATTTGTGCTTCCTAATCTTGTTGGCTGGATTGCCAATGCGGTAGGTCCTTTTCACGGTCCCTCTCCAGGCGTGAGCTCATATCTTGCTAGATCTCCCTTGTCTACATTTCAGTCACCACTGTACTCTTCCTGTTCCCGCCAGATCTCCCCGTATCGGGCAGCAGCATGAGTAAGTTCAATGCACTTGCAATACAGAACGAGCAGCTACTGATACCTCTGCGTCTAGACTACTGCATTGCTGCCTTTGGCATTATCATCGTTATTTCAGTTATTCAGTGGATCATTGACGGTCGGAAGAACTTCACTGGGCCACGGACTGATATGGACATCTTGACAGGACAATTGCCTGTTGGCCAGTACCCTGTCGACAACAGTAAGGGTGCGCATGAAGAACCTCTTGAAAAGTAGCCTCGGGAAGGCGCTTGCTGTATAGTACATACGGAGCGAGAATTGTACTACTCAATGCTATTTCAATGCTATTAGAGACAATATCAAACAGTTCAGTAGTAGGTGTAGAGAGGTACCTCTCTACATAAGTGTGGTATAGTTGGTTGAGAGCTGCCATTACGTCACGGCAACCTCAGGCAGCCAATCCTTCCCCAACGATGAACAGCTGGATCCCCACAGCTTTGAAGATCACCAGTTTCACCACCAAAATACTCCGTGCACTATCCGACTGCCTGGCATCTCATCCATATCAATAGTTTCAAAAATTCCAATCAGATTTGATTTCCTTGTTTGAACAAATCAAGGTGCGGGGGTCTGACTATTCACCGACTCACAGAGTCAACCCATATGCTGGAACAGCAAGCTCAACATTAAGCCCCACATCTATACTCTTACCTGCCACAACATAAACAATGTTCTCAATCTCTTTACCCTCCTTCAGTTTCCTACCAGCCTGGAAACGCCAGCCAGTCTTCGACATCCCACCAGTAAAGATCCACGAGACCGACACAGCCCACGAAAAGCCCGCCAGGGCATTGAAGCACCTGCTCAAGCTGAACCACGCGAATCATGCCATCCTGTACAACGAGCGGAAATTCCACAATCATGCCCCTCATGTCTGTTTTGGCCCCAGTTCTAAAGTCCATGTTGCTGACGTTACCTAGATTCTCAGTTCGGCGTTTCTGCAAGGTGCAGACGCGGATGATCTGAACCGAGTTTATGACGCCGAGTCGAAGACGCTGGAGCCGTGGGTTGATGCTCCGGGGGAGATTAGCACGTATGACTGGCGGGATTACCTCGGACGGCGGGAGTATGTATCTCCGCTTATTATGTGGAGATGCGGAGTGTGCTGATGTTGCATAGGTACCAGCGGGCGTTTGTGGATTTCTTTGAGGATGAGCTTGTGCGGCATGGGTATGACTGGAAGAAGGTCGTGTCCGATTATCTGTTCTCGGGCAAGGAGCCGATGTTCAGTTCGCTTGTTGCTGACCGTGAGTGGTTGAGGATGGTTGGTTAGGGACGATATGCTGACGTTGTGCGTTTAGTTGGGCATCCGTTGATTCATTTGGGTTATGCCTTTGAGATGTCGAGTCGGGAGGTGGCCATGGAAGCGTTGGGTCTCGCGGCAACTTGCTACAACGACATACACAAGTACATTGATGATCCGTCGTATTCCAAGGCGGAATCGTCGTACCATTCTACTTCGCTTTTTGAGATCCTAGCCAAGGTCCGGACAGATAAGCGCTTTAAAGGCTTGTTCGCAACACCAGGGGACAATAACTTGGAGACACTCTTCCGGCACCACGAGGCGGCGCTACTGGACCATTGGAACGCTTGGAAGATTGAGGATCCAGTGCCTCAGTTCCGTGAGAGCCAGCAACTCGCCGCCGCCTTGCTCACCGCTACACAGTCAGATCCTAGCGAGAAATACGATTTCTTCCTCGTCCATGTCCTTACCACCAGCCATGCAGTCCGCATCCTCCTGCCGTTGATTCCTGCGCGGTTTCAAGTTCCACTCGTCAGGCAGTGGTGGCTGATGACGCTGGCTATATACATAGCCCAGCTCAGACCGGAGATCGATCTTGACCGGATTCGGAATTACGACCTGCAAGGAAGAGACTGGAAGTGGACAGCGAAGCAAGCGGCCAAGGGCGAGCATTCTACGGATGCACATTATGTCAAGGCCCTGCGCGCTATGCGAGAGGCTGCAGCAACATGGGGAGACTCGGATGAGCTTTATCTGAAGGCAGCTGTGAAATTTGCAGAGCAGTTCAACGGTTGGGGAGGGTTTGTGTAGGGTTGTTGGTCTCTCTTCAGTGATTGTATTACTATAACTTTCAAGCAGGTAATCCGCTTCTCTCGATGATCTAAAATGCCCAATCTAGTTCAATTATGATCATTCGTTTTCCAGTTGGTAAAGCCCCTATTTCTTCACCTTCAAGCAATGTCTCATCACGTGAGATCTCATTAGACCACGTGATATTAATTGAGGTTTGTTTGAAATGTTTGCAATTCATTTTCCAATCAACACAACCCGCTGTTGCAGGGCGTCCCCAATGGAAATAATGATACCATTTCTTGCGCAATTTGCTCTATCCAAGGCTTGATACTTACCCTCACAGTTACTCTGCTATGTGAGGATAAAGCTGTCATGCCTGCTTCCCCAGAGAACCCAAAGGCAGATGTTGATACGTCGTTCTATCTCCACGCCGAACTCCTCCCAAACATCCGTCACATCACACTCTACATCTCACTACCAGCCAGTCTAGGTACCCAGGACGTCCAGCCGGTGATAACCCTCTCAGAATCCCGTCAAGCTGTCTCGGTATCTCTCCCGAAACCCTTCGACAATGTGACGGATACCATCAAGCTGCCCGCGCGGGTTAATGAAGCCTCGCGGCGCATTCTAGCCACCAGTAGACAGGGCGCAGCTACCGCAGATAATGGCCCACGCACAGGCGACAGGCGACGCGAATTCTCGTTCCGAATGCAGATTGATGGTTCGGATGATTCGCTTCCGTCCAAGGATCCGCTTGTCGATGATTTCGTGCCCTGGACCGCTGCGGATATGTCGCCGTCGACGAGACTGCGTTGTCGCGCGTGTGAGAATGTCGTTCTGGATGCGCCTGGGCAATGTGCCGATGCCGATGCCGATGCCGGTCCAGAAGGCTGGACGTGGAAAGACCTGCCGAGCGGGAACTGGGCCGAGATGATGGATTTCTGGCATTGTCATAAACCCGACCCTCCTAACGGGCATGGCCATGGGGAAGACGAAGACCCCAATGCTCAGACGAAGGGGTACGGGGCGGCGAATCAGGTGGTGGCGATGGCCGGGACGGTCCTTGTGGATGTGGCGACGTTTCTGGTCTCGGAGGCGGATTGCAGGGGGTTGAAGAAGGTAAGGCTTGTTTTGGTCATATTGTTTCCGCTATCCTTTCTCTCTTTAATCGTGGGCAAAAAGAAGGAGGCCTTTCGTTTCCGTGGATGGGTCTTCGATACAATTGCCCTATATCGATTTAGGCTCCTCGAGTGGGACGGACGGACGTGCAGTCGTGATGGCAAGGTGGCCTGGCTCTTGGGGTGCAGTTATCCTCCTTTGAGATGGATTTCGCACTTCATCTGCTTGGGCCATTTTGTCGTTGTGGCCCACGGAGGCCCGTCTGATGCTCTGAGGTTAAGGCTGCCACGCTCGTTTCTTCGTTGATTTCCGTCTTGGGACTTCCCAGAGGTATGGGATCGACGCGATTAAGCAAGGTACATACAAGCGTAGACGTAACGTCATAGGTTAGATAGATTGCATCTGAATACAAAGTTTTGATTGTCATCTGGCGCATTGCACAGTATCAGCTCGCTGATTCCAATTCCATAGGTACAACCTCCACCTGAAGAGACCGCACAAAAGAAAGAAATATCTTTGAACTGCTCGAGCTGCGACGCCACCATCGGTATCGAAGACGCCGTAGCCCAAGGCTGGCGACTCTTCAAGACAGGCCTATCCGCCAATATCTCTCTACCGTCATCAACATGGGAAACCCACCCCATCGAAACCATCGTCGCAGCTCAACTCCTCGAGCTCATCGAGCGAGAAAGCGCCCGTCGCTTCGTCATCCACTGTGGCAGGCCAAATGGACTCCTAGTACGTCCCCTCTCCCCTCACAACATCTATCCAAGGTATCTAATGGTATGGTATAAGCTATGGGTCTTCAACCCCGACTTCCGATACTCGAGCTCCAGCGCAGAACATACCGTCTCCTCGCAGCGGGCAATGAAGGTCCTCTTCCAGGAGATCGGGGATGTAGACGGCATTCTGAACCCGAGTCAGGGTTCGTCGCTTTCGCTGGAGGAGGTGAGGGTCCCTGAGTCTGTGTATGAGGCTGTTGAGAGAAATCTGAAAGCCAGGAATGAGATGCTGCCTGCTTCTGCGAGGGTGTTTCGGGAGTGGAGGGTTGGGGCTTTGCATCGGTTTGAGAGGATTTCAACTGGTGAATTGTGAATGATGATTATATGTCATTAGTATTAGTGGGAGTGAATAGGATGCATTTTCTTGTTTACTGGTGTGAGGTTGGGTGATATTCACTGGTGTCGCCTCTGTCTCGCGTATATAATCTCGCGAGAGTACATCACACTTAACAACTTCTCTTAACACTTTCATCTACTCTGAGCTAAACAAGTAGCTTTGCAAACTACTTATCTAGTGAGTCTTTTACCTCTGTTCAGTCAGAAAAAGATATTAACAATAAAGCCCTCTAAACAACCCAAAACCAACCTCAAAATGCCCCGTGACCGTCGCATCAACAACCGTCCCAGACCCTGGGGAAGCCACTATGCCGCAATGACTACAGCCAGCACCGGCCATCGCGACTTCGTCGACGGCTTCGCATTCATGGAGAGAGACGGCTCAGAGGCTCTCTCCTGGCACCACATTGAAGACGTCGCCGCCTACGACGAAGACGACTTGGAGATGTTCACTGCAAGGACTCGGGAGCGTATCTTCGTCTCCGAGCATTTCTCCGGCCCGGCTTATGCGTATGAGGATGAGGATTTCTCGGGGATGGATGCACATGGTTTTTCTTGGGAGAGTGGTGAGAAGGAGGATTCTGGCTCTGGGGAGGCGGAGGAGAGGGGCTTTAGGGGTTTCTTTGGAGCTGGGGTGAAGAAGAGGAGTGATATGAGGGAGGTCTTGCGTCCTGTGCAGGAGAGGGGCTCTAGGGAGGGTAGCTCTGGTTCTTCTTTGGCTCAGGAGAGTGCCTCCAGCTCCAAGAAGGGGACCTTTGGCTTTGGTGCGAAGGGGAAGGGCCCTGCTGGGAAGAAATAGTAAGTTGTTCTTGTGCGGAGTATTTTCTGTTGAGAGATAGGGGGCTAACATGATTGTTGGAGGCATGTCGCAGGGACCTACGGATGAGCACAGGAGAAACAGTTATGTTGTTGAAAGTGGTGGACTGTGTGAAAGGGAGTGGAATATATGAGGTGCATGGGATATGTGGACATTGCAGGATTGTGTCTGTTGAGATACATGGTTTCTTTCGTTCCAGAGATACTACAAGTAGGTCAAGTATGAATGGTTGTTCAACAGTCATGATCATGATTTCTCTCAAAGACTCGATACAAGTGAGAAATTCGTCGGCAATTCGTCTATTGCCCACCCTCAAATGGCGTCTCAAAAGGTGGCTCCGCCTGAGGAGTGATCCTCGCCAGATGACGCCTCTGTCCATCTTCCCAGTCGAAGAGAGCCGAGTGTGCGGCGACACGGTTCTATCTCGTTAGTACTTCCCAGGAATGCAGGAAGAAGGCTCAGTATACTCACATCCCAAACGACAACTGTTCCAGGGAGCCATCTGACACGGGTCTGTAGATCCTGCGAGAGCGCGATATGATCATACAAGAACTTGAGAAGCCAGTCCGACTCTTCCTTCTTGTATCCCACAATGTAACGGGTAACTGTCAAGTTAGAAGATTTCCTGTCCTGGCTCGAGAGGATACTTACACTGTGGGTTGACGAATAGGGCTTTCTCTCCGGTAACCTAAACAATATCAATCATATACCCCAGCCTGCTGGACGAGTTGAACGTACTGGATGAGTCCTGACAATCGGATGCTCCGACGTGATCCCCTCCCGTCGAGCAATCCCTCCACGGTTCAGACTATTGTTGATCTGCTCGATACCAGAGTGCACCGCCTTCAGACCGTGCAGCCGCTTACGGAACTCAGGTGACAACCGTCTGTATGCCTGCGCCATGTCGGCGAAGAGAGTATCACCTCCACTGGTCGGGCCGTCCAGAAGGTACAAGAAGGTCGTGCCCGGTGGCTGCTTCTCGAAGGTCACGTCCGAATGCCAGGTCACGGTGTTTGTCCGTGTAGCCAGAAACTCGGCACCACTCCGGTCGTCCGCCCCGCGGTGCACGAGGTGGATCTCCGGGAAGCCTTTGGGGGCTCCGGAGGTTTGATGCATATGGTGTCGGCCGAAGTAACTACCAAACTCCAGGGCTTGTGCAATGGGGAGATGGGCAAAGTCCTGGTCACGGAAGGCTGAGACACCATCAGCAGTGAACAATAGGCCGGCCATCTGTCACATACCGACGACCTTTCTTTGAGCGACGTAGAGGGCCAGCTGGTCCTTTCCTTCTTTTGTCAACTGGCTCAGCTGGACACCGCGGACTTCACTGCCAATGGTCGGCGTGAGATTGTCCACCTGGACTTTACCCTGAGGGAGTAGGTCAGGCAAGGATGGATCGGCGTCTTTGCCGTGGTCGTAGTGCTCAAACGGCGTCAGTGGTGGATATCTAATGGTCGTCAGCCGGTGTAACCTTGAAGAATAATGTCCACTACCTTTCCGTTTCATTGTCCCACACGGGAAGATAGTGAGGAAACGAAGCAGGAGGCTGCTTCTCCGTGCCCTTCACCTCGTTCTCATGCTTGTACACCTCGCCATAACCGATCACATTTTCCTTGTTGAACCCTGCATCAGTCTTGAGCTTGGTGACTGGCGCGGTGCGAAGAGCAACGTTCTCAACAAGTGACGGGGCCATCTTGAGGTACAGTATGTCTTGATTTAAATGCAATCCTTGGTTTCAATGTGCGTAAACAGCTCATGCAAGTTGGGAAATCACTCCAGATATATCCATTCTCCCTGCCGAATACCCGATCTATGCTCGCGCAATCACTGCGGGGAATGCTCTGATATGTCGTATCAGCCGTACGATTCGACCATGGCTTTCCTTCAAGCGGGGTAGATTAGAGGTCGACGTCTCCAGACGTCCAGGCAGGTTTTGGAACTCTCGAGGATAGGACGCATGGTGTGCTTCTACCCGGACTGGGTATCTGGCGCCGAATAGAATTCAGCGTATCCTTCACGAGCGCCAGAGCGATTGTGATGGCGTCGAGTCAGTCATTCTGACGGACATTCAAATCAAGTTGCAAGCGATAAGCAGAGTCCTGTTTGGATTGTTGTTGCTGCTGCTTGTGGCCAGGCATGACGTGATTGCGGTGTTGAGTCGCGCAACGCGATGCGACGTAAACTTCACCAGAGAGCAAACAAAGCAAGACTTTCCCCTCCCTATTGTATAGCTGGGAGATTCTGATCAGGTCACATCTCGGATTGCTGCTTCCAATGCGATTAGATCAGGGTCGGCTGGCAATATGCCTGCTCATCCTGGTGATATCTCATCAGAATGTTCCCTAAACGAGACCAGAACTTGCAAAAAGAATGACTCGTCAAAGTCTCATTGAGCTCTCTTTGGTGAATCTAGTAATCGTCAGACGGAGTCTAGATGATGATGACCACAATGGCGATTGGCGTACGATAGCACCATCGTCTATCACTATTGCAGGACAACTCTAGCTCATTCGCCATCAGCTTTGTTGAATACAAAAATGCCATGAATCAAGTAAATACGTCGGAGACTCCACAAGAAAGCTCCATATTCGACGCTACTCCATATCCCTGCACAGCTTCAACGACATGACTCGTCTTACATAACGTCAATCTCATTCGTTTTGCGTGATCTGAACCAGTCCGATACTACCAATCGCGAATACGGCGTGCTTGTCTGATCGCTAGATTCTTGACAGGTTCTGCTGAGCTTTTGCCGCGGGCTTGCACTTCATGAACCCACCTGAATGCGGGCTTCGTCTTCGCCTCATGGGCAGGTGGTTTCTTCTTATCTCGGGTATGTCATTGGATATAGGTATGTATCTTTGTCGGGAATAAACGCTTGGCCATACTGACCTATTCAAAGTCGTAGATTGCGTGATGGAGCTTGAGTCTTCAGATGCTAGCAGTATACGACAAGATGCACGGTTATATTGCCCGTCTCCGTCTGATATCTTGCAAAATGACACATAGGCGGCCCAATCCATCCAAGAGCTCTGTCTACAGTCGCAATGGCCGCGGACGAAGTAAAAGGAGCGTCTGCTCCTGAGGGATACGACACCAAGGCGTTCCCGAAATCCATCGCAGCAGAGGCGTCTACCTCTTCGTTGTCAAGTGATGAGCCTCCACGGTACAAGGATGGAGATGCTGCATTTGATACCTCTGAAGATCCGCGGTATTACAAGCCAATCCCGACTTATGAAGGTATCCATCGATGGGATTCAGATTTCGACTGGACTGAGGAAGAGGAGAAAAGACTTATAAGAAAGGTGCTCTAACTCATTTAGTCTTTACAGAGCAATACTGAAATTGGCAGATTGACCTGCGAGTCTGCACATTCGCATGTGTCACGTTCTTCGCGCTCCAGCTGGATCGAGGCAATGTCGTCCAGGCACTATCTGGCAACATGCTGGGCGACCTGGGTATGAACACGAACGATTACAACACTGGCCAAACGATCTTCTACCTCTGTTTCCTTTTCGCGGAGTTGCCTTCGCAGCTCATCTCCAAGGCACTCGGGCCAGATCGCTGGATCCCCATCCAGATGGTCTGTTGGAGTTTGATCGCTGCTTTCCAGTCTTTTATCCAGGGCAGGAGCGGGTATTTTGCTTGTCGAGCGCTTCTCGGGTTATTCGAGGGCGGATTGTAAGTCGATTCTAACCACTAATCCCAACTTGATGTTGACCCTCGCAGCATCCCCGACACGATCCTCTTTCTCTCCTTCTGGTACAAGTCCAAGGAACTACCCATCCGCCTGAGTTACTTCTGGGTCTCCTACGAAGCAACTGCAATCATCGGCGCATTCCTTGCCTTCGGCTTCCTCCACATCCACGATGGCGACGGCAAAGGCGGCTGGCGCTACCTCTTCGCCTTTGAAGGCCTCATCACAGGCATTATCGGCATCATCGCCGCATTCTGGATGCCCGCGTCACCCACGCAGACGAAAGGCGGCTTCCGCGGAAAGAACGGGTGGTTCAACGAGCACGAGGAAAAGATCCTCGTTAACAGAGTCCTCCGCGACGACCCCAGCAAAGGCGGCATGCATAACCGGCAAGCCGTCACACCCAAGATGCTCTGGCAGGCGCTCGGCGACTACGACATGTGGCTCATCTACCTGCTCGGCCTGACGTGGATGATCCCCAACACGCCGGCGACGAGCTACATCACGCTGCAGCTCAAGTCGCTCGGGTTCAAGACCTTCGAGACTAATCTCCTGACTATCCCCGCCTACGCGATCTTCATCGTCAACCTGCTCTTCTGGACTTGGATCTCGGAGCGGTTCAATGTTCGGTTCCTCTTGGGTGTCGTGGCGGAGGTCTGGTGCCTTGTTCTACTGATTGCGCTGGAGGTGTTGCCCGCTGAGGCCAGTCCCTGGGCTCGATGGGTCATTTTGATACTTCTTCTTGGGGCGCCGTATATCCATGCGATTATCGTGGCCATGACCTCGAGGAACGCAGGTACAGTGCGGACACGGACGGTTGCCAGCGCGCTGTATAACATGATGGTGCAGACCTCGAATATCATTGCCAACAACGTAAGTCACAGGTGTCCGGCTGGGTCAGACACGCGTGTCTATATCTTGTTAACAACGCTCAGATCTATCGCGAAAATGATAAACCGTACTACCGGACCGGTAACAAGGTTCTCATTGCTTTGTCGGTATACAGCTTGGTTCTCTTCGTCGTGGCCCGATTCTACTATGAATGGCGGAACAGGTACGTTTCTTGCCAGGTTGCTTTTGATGGCTTGAGATATTAATTGTCGATAGAACAAAAGCAGAAAAGTGGAACGCCATGTCCAGTGCGGAAAGGGAGGAGTATCTTTCTGCGAATAAGGACCTGGGGAATAAAAGGTTTGTCAGATACAAGACATAGATTTCCCGCTTGAGCTAACTTTTCGATAGACTCGACTTTAGATTTGTGTACTAGGTGCTGGGAACGGCAAGTGGTTCTGCTGGCTTGGGCCTGGAGTGCTGTAGCTTCTTGGATAGGTCTCTGATAAAATAGACTCGAGATGAATCCAGATGAAAAGCGCTCTATGATAGATGACTTGTAGAGTTCAAGCAAAGCTGATCGAAGTCTACTCCCCGATAACATATTCGCAGCCATCGTCCCCAATCCACACCTCGTGTAACTTACCAGCAGGCACATCGATTCTCGCGCCCACTCCAAATGTCTCTTTCTTGACTTCTCCATTGTGCAATTTGGAGTTATCATCCGGATATGTGATCGTAAGACTGCCCCGGCGGATGAGATGCGTCGTCAAGCCCCTATGACTATGTGGGGGGTAGTAAGCGTTGCTGCGAGGGAATCAGTAAATGACTCTGATCGTATTGACATCCCAAATCTAAGAAGAAAATGCAAAGGAAATAGATGGTATACCTTCCATCAGTCCAGGTAAAGACATGTTTGAAACCCCACTCTCGGACTAGACGTTCATCGTCGCTGCGACTTTTGATGGGATATGTTTGTGTCATGATCTGTTGAGTTCTCCTCAGCAGCAAGCAATCGGGTACTTGTCAAGAAGGACTGTAGTTTGTTTTCGAGCTTATAGTGTGAATCCGATGCGGGGAATATTTGTTGATGACGTCGACGGAGATTGGGCAAATGGCCAAGTATATGAAGAAGTTCGTAGAATGCCCAACCGCTTCAACGAATTCTCTTGCATTCACGGTGCCCTGTATCATACCACAGTCAGTTGGACGCTTGATATTCAACCACCGAATGCAGCTCTTTTCATATGTCTGAAGAACACTTTTATGGTCTCTTCATTTGATCTGTCGTCTTCACCCGTAGATACTTGCTTGTATCGCTGTAGTTTGTCTCCGGCACCAGACATATGGAGAATCATTTCAAACAATATATACTGTAGCGCCTTTGGCTCTTGGACCGGACTTAAAAAACTAATATTCCGTCTCAGGCCAAGTTCGAGATGGCGCGAAACCACTCGTAAGTCATACTGTTTGAAAATTTGAGGAGGATGAAGTAAACGAAGGATGGTTGTAGAGGGGAACCAGTGCCTTGATTTCAAGGCACGACCAAGCATAGCATACACCAGACGAGGCAAGTGCTGATGTCCCTTGACCTCTACTTTTATTTGCGAGAGGTTTCGTGATTAGCATCCATCGTTCTATCGTACAAGAAGCCCTTTTGATCCCCTCTTCATCCCTCACCGTTCAGATTTTTGTCAATATCTTACAATGCAGCTCCGTCAAAACATCTTCCAGTTCCCTTGGTCGACCGTTGGCCCAAGCCTGGGAATGATGTCTATTGACTCTCCGGCGTTTGCTTCAGATACCTGCCGTCGTACATTTCTCGTTGGACGGCGAGAAGGTCGAGACTCAGTCGAACATCTTCATCATTTGATTTTGAAGGAAGGTATTTCCTCCTTTTCCCAGAGAGTTCCTGAATTTCCTTCAGTTTGGTGGAAAAAATCAATGACCTAACAAGATGTTAGTTGTAGTGAATCCCTTTCATCCTTTCAAAGAGTTATGCTCTCACCGAAGTCATTCAACATGGTGTGCCACAGACATGACAGTTCTTTCCTGGTATTACCCAAGTCTCCTTTCCCTCTGCCTGGCAAGTTGGACAGCGAACACCAGGCATCTGGCCAAGTAAGGAGAATCAGCAATTGCAAACAAGGAGTCATGACCCATCGCTCAATTCTTACCGGCATTGTGGCTATGATTTGATGAGGTTCTGCTAACAAAATGTGTTGTGACTTTCAGGAGATGAGTCGTCTTGCCGTGGGAATGGGTTGAAAGTTCGACTTAAAGTTTCAATCTTCAACAAACTTTACCGTCAACCTGGGATAAGTTAGGTCTTGTGCTCGACTGAACCGACCTGAAAAACTAGGTCGATCGTCTTTATATAGCCTGGCGAGCTCGCCCGTCGACTCTCGCTAAGGGGGTGAGGATTCGAGATCTCCATCGGGAGATCTCCCGTCTAGATTGATTGGACCGATCCAAGACTAGACACAATGAATTCAATGCATCCAAAGAGAAGAATGATCCTCGCAAGGACGCAAACAGCACATCTTGTCGAAAATCAAGCTTATGCTCTGGAGCTCGGGTGATCCCGTCTATGACAAGCGTCGTGCATTCAGCTAATCAAATATGATGATTTGTTAGCGTCCAGCTTTACATTCTACATGCGCCATACGTGTGCAGATTTTCCAAAAATGACTCGAAGTCACCCAAACCTGTGGATGCGCTAAAAGAATGGAGATCAAGCAGAATGAATGATACCCGGGCAATGGGTCACAAGCCGTTTAAGCGACAGAGTCCGCATATCTATCCAGAATGCTCCATACGTACTTCACCGTATATTGCAAATCGCATACAATTGTAAGTGGGACACGTTTATTATGTGACTGGTGCAAATGACGTTGCTAAGAGCAATCAAGCCAAAGTAGGTATTCAATGGACATCCACAACATGGATGGGGCCCATTGTCCCGACTCTTGCAACTCACGGCAACTATTTTATATGGGTCATGCTTGATATTACTGGACCATGCGGATTGTCATCCTCAAGCCCATCAGCGGCGACCGGCTGATCGATAGCACGTCGAGTATGCAAGTTGCGTTCGATTATACATCGAATATCGTTGCCGTCTGTTTATCAATTTCTTTCATCAATTCTATCCAATTGCCGATTGGTTACTAATACATGCATGGAGTATCCATCTCGATGTTTTCTAAATTTCTTAACATGGATACTGCGGATCTACAGGGGTATGCTAAGTGGTAAGTGCAGTGATCTGGAAACCGGCTTCCCTGGGCATGTTCGGTTGTGATCAATGTGACTCGCAATTTGATCAATGGAATTCTCTCCCAGTAAGCGTCTTACTACGTCTTGTTCGCCGGCAGCCAGATCCACTGGTCCACTGCTTTGGGGACGCAGCTTATGATGTCGGCCAAAGCTACTTTCTAGCAATCAACTGACAGCTGGCCCCATCTGGTGCCACTGTGTGCACCTTACATGGGTAACGCACGTTAATGACCCCGTTGCTGTGTCGGGTGACTCCTGTCACCACCTTGAGATCAAGCCCAGAGAATTATGAATTATCCATTTTGACGTGGGAAATATGTCTTCCTGCAACAGCGTTGATTAACTGTCACTCGACCAACCTGGAGTCTGCAGGTCGCTAACTATCACTCCCTCGGGGTTTCAGGATTCTGCGAGTAAGAGTGGAGAGACTTGTTCTCTCTGGCTGCGAACCCTCGATACGTGCCCCTTTTCGGGGACCAATACTTGTTAGCAGTCAGGACCAGCCATCCATAGGCTGCGGCAGCCGGCATTAAATTTGACGCTAGTCAACTCAAACTATTTAGACTGGTCACTAGCGTTGATGGTGAATCTTATCAAGGTCTGGGGATTTATCCATCACTTTTGTTGTGTGACGCCCCACATCTGCAGTTGATCAGTCAAGTTCATCTTTCTCCAGGCTTCCCGGCTAGCCTTGAGCTCTTCTGTTTCAATCCTGAACGTTGTGTGACTGTGGAGGGTTGTTGAAGACTTGAACTGATCAGTTTGTCTCCAACTGCGTATATGAGTGGTTTGGCAGATTGACATGGGTGATGATCTTCGCATTCTTTCCTCTTTCTTTCTGTGATTTACATGCCATACTTGGCGATCTTTGCATTCAGGGATTTTCTGAGGCAAACCTCTGCAAGACAGCAACAGCTATGCGTCTATGACTGTACTAATACTGTCGCTCCGAGAGGGGTTTCCCTAGTCCCTAGTCCGTCCACAACACAGTCGAGAATCCATCGCGCACACTAACGACATTCCTACTCGTTGACAGGTCACTTTTCCACTTCCTGCCTGATCAAAGATAGCAGCAATCAATATCCTTTGTGCGACACTCCCCAAGACCTCTCCCCACGACCTCTCCCCTCCATTTTTCCTTGCCACGATCCTCTTGAGAGAGGGTTTGAGCAATGGTCAGTCTCTGCAGATCAGGTGAATGGCCTGTCCAAGGTGCTGAAAGAGGAATATGGGCAATATCGCCCACACCGCCAGTCTACCACGTTGGAATGAAACTTTCTAGGCCCCTGACACTTGACAGATCAGTGATCATTCAGTGATGAAGACTTATGTGATAACTGCCTAGATAGTTTATTTCGCCCATCATTACTACGTTTAGCACGGAGAATCCGTGCGCTCTACATGACTTATACATTTGTATTTACCTGCTTGCTGGCTCACAGACCCAGCTGGGATAATAACAAACGCACTCTATCTAGATAATGCGTAGCTATCGAATTCGAATTCGAAATGGAATCGGTAAGAGGTCTCAAAAGAAAACGTAGAGAAGAAGATGGAGTCAAGGATAATTGCAGTCAAATGCAGCTGCAGCTAATCTTCATGAATGCCAGAATGGTCTAATCAGTGTCGGAAGGGTCTAATCAGGTCATATGCGCCAAAGCTGATTGCACATGCATGGCATGAGCATGGGCATGAGCATGGGCATGAGCATTCTGGCTGATTTATCCAACGTATTCTGACTACAGATGAGTGCCAGAGACAAACAACTTGCATATTCTTTTTTTCTTTTCTTTTTTTTTTCTCTTTGTTTCTAGATAAAGCATCCAACAAGGTAGACCCTGCATGAAGCTTGTGTGACAGGTTAATTAGACAGGACTGAGTACCGAGTAGACTACCCCATATGTACGCCGTGCGCATGTGCAATTGCGGGCCGAATAGGTCCAAATTTGAGGTTTTGAACTGATCTCCCTGGTTACGATGACTAACTTTCCCAAGTCCCAGTCCCAAGTCCCAGTCCCAGTCCCGGCTGAAGGGTGGTGCATGCAGCATATGGGTACCCGTACATCGCTAGCAATCAAGACTCAAGTCTGTTGATGCTTGTGTTTTAGAATAGGGACCCTGGCGATCACGACTAGGAGAGAACCTTGGTGATCCGGACTAGCAGGACAGCACCGGCTTCTGCGCCAGAGCAGTCATGGAGATGGATCAGTCGGTAGCCTTGCTGCAGGCGGCTGAGTTTGAGACATGCCCAGGCGGCCAGGGAGTCGCGGCCGAGCTCGTCGTCTTTGACTTTGAATCTGTGTAGGTATCTGGGTTAGTCTCTGATTTGTAGACGGTGACAAGTGGTGGCGACTACCTGACAAAGGTCAATTCCTCAATGACGCCCGGCAGAGTCGGGAACTGGATTACTTGGGCCCCGAAATCCGGGTTCGTGCCTGTGGCGCTCTTGATGCTGCGCTTGTAGCTCGTCTTCTCCGAGTCGGTGGTGTTGTCGCCTCCCGGGGGCGAGCCGTTCTCCTCGTCTGGGGATTCGACATGCAGATAGCAGCTCACGTAGGGCCGGAAGCCGGACGCCTTGGTATCGCCCGGGGGTAAAGGGAGGTTCTGCCCGGCGAGGATCTCGATGGAGAGGTCGAGCTGTTGGCGCTTCACCGGACTAGAAGGGGGATCGGAGCTGCGGTAGCCATGGGGCTTGAGGACCCAGCCGGGCTCGCCGGTGAACATGCCGCGGTTGAGCATCATGCCCTTGTCGAGGTTTTGCCAGTTCAGGGCGACGATCTGGGCGCCGCAGCGCCAGAAGAAGGTCGGGTCTGGGTTGGACGAGTTGACGCGCAGCCCGTATGGGTAGACCCGCATGAAGAAGCGGCGGTTGTGCTCGACGAGGGCGTCGCGGTCTTTGGCGTAGGCCTCCCGCGCCGCGTTCTCGGATAGGGAGAATACGTGTCCCGGGACTTTGGCCTCTGGACGTCAGGTCAGTATCAAAGTTACTGTCTACCAACGCTGAGACAGTAGCAGCAACGCGGCATAATGGTGTCTACTTGTGCAACAGGTGGAATAGTGCAAGGCTTACCTGGCTGGGTGAATTGGCGGAAGGAGTACCCTTTGGTAAACACCGCTAGCCTGCTTAGGGAGTGCAGGACCTTGGACGGTTTCTTGGGTGGTGCAGGTTGACCGTCCTGATCTAGGGACGGAGGCGTCTCGGGCGTGTCGGTGTGGTCATCCTTTTGCGCTTCCCCTTGGCCATCGCCCGTCGCTGGGGCCCATTTGACCTTGATGAGAATCTTGCGTTTCAAGGTCTCCAGATGAGGCGGGGCCTGAGTAGCTTCGAGTTCCGGGGTGACTTCGATCAGCATTCCTTTCCACGCCTCCTCCATGATTTCCACCATGGTCGCCTGCTGCTCGATGCATGCGTGCACCTCCAAACTGACAATGACTGGCAGATCAGTTGCCACAAAGGCGCTGTCGCGAATCGCATAGCAAACATCGCGGAACGTGGTTCCTTTGGTCAGCGTGTGACCGTGGAGAACCCGAGGCTCCGCACGGCGTAGGATTTGCGCTAGAGCAGCGGTAGCAGCGGTAGCAGTCGATGCAGGGTTATCAGACGCTCCGTCACGAGGCGACGATTTGCGTCCCAGCAGGCTTCCCAATTTGGACGAGATGCCCTTGCGCCGCGATGTTTCCTTGGTTGACTCTGTGCTACCATCCGTCTTTGATACGTCCTGCTTCTTACGGTGACCAGTCTTTTCTCCTTCGTCAGAGCTGCTGCTGCTGCTTGCGTCACCGGAGACACTGTCATCGTCGTCATCTCCGTCCCAAACATCGATTTCAACACATCTACAACCACTCAAAAGTACCTAGTAAATGTCAGTGAAAGTGCAACGCCGTTAACCAGGCAGATCTAAATAAAGAGGGGAGTATTCAACAGTGTATCACGCCAGTCTCGCATTGAGGAAGCCATGAGCACCAATGCAGACTCGTCCCTCAAGGCCGATCATCGGCAAGGAATGATGCAGGTGAGACATACGTTGGTATATGCGGCCGCTGCAGCATCGCTGTACAGCTGATTCCCCGTCAAATAGGTGTTGTGGCTGGATGAGATGTAATAATCTGTTATCGGTGCCGACAAATCCTGCCCTTTGGCCGGACACAATGCATCAGACGCCGGGCTGCCCATATATGCACGGAATGCTGCCAAGGACGCGAGGGGATTCACGGCCTCAACGTCACCGGCAACCTCTTCGTGCTGTACATCCTTGATGAAATCGGAGGGCGACCCGGCAGTCAAGGATGCATATATCTTGTCCAGATGGGAGGACAAAGGTCCGGGCAGCACTTGGATGGATTTCGATCGAGCGGCTTTTGGTGCCTCGAGAGAAATGGTACCAGTACGACTAGTAAGCTCGTTCATCGTCTCCATCCTTGTGTATAATTATGGACTTGACGAGTAGTTCTGTGGTGTGCGGATCCGACCCGCCGCTGACCTTGCGTTGCCGTATGATTGCCTGGTGATCAATGTGCACTGGATGGAATGTGATACAGCAGCTGACAGACAGGCCGCAGACAATTCCAGTCGGCTACAGTGTCAGGACGCAGGGGATGGCTCTTTGGAGGAGGGCAAAGATCAACTCGAAGGAAAGAAAAGCTCAATCCCAACGTCGAAAAGAAAGACGGGAAGATGGCGCTGAGTTGGCTCGTTTCAACGCTGTCTGATTGCTCCACTCGGCGTGGACTTGGCTTGTCTGGGCTGAGCCACCGTGAGGATTGACTGGACCGTGTCTATCCATTATGATGATAATCAACTTTCGGGCCTTGAAGTAGCCTTAGGAAAGATACAAAGCGTATGGTTGATTGCAGATACCGACTGAGAATGCGTTGGTGCTTATCGACAACGCGGGGTAATTCTTCAGACACCGATAAGCGAGGGCGATCACTACGACATTCCTTTTGACTACTAGCATTGACTGACTCTTCTACAGACGATAAGATGTTGAACTGTTCGTCCTCCGTAACATGCCTTTGCTAGATCCAATCTCCCCTCATCACTAATGACTACCTGCCTGTCATATGACCCTCCTATCCAGTCGGCGTGGGGAGCAGCGGTGAGCGCAGAGAGCGCTCTGTTTCTCCGTTTCTTATGAGCCTGTGAGACAAACTATTGATTGTACAGAGACTGTCCACTGTCGATGATACTGTTGACAGATGATGTATCTGTACACTACGCCCTTCAAATGGCATGAGCTAGTCAGTGACAGGCCTCAGAGCCGTAAGCCGATTTTCGCTGCATCGCGAGAAGTACAGTCTCAAAAGCCTCAAATCCACCCACGGTAGAGTATCATTGGCGACTGGCCTGTCATTCGCGTGGTAACCAAACATTAGGTACAGTTTCTACCTTGGGTTCCATTCTACCTACCGAGGAATCAGGGACTCAGGGTCCTCAGGGACCTTAGGAAAATCTCCGCACCACTGCTGATAAATCACTCCCCGTCCCCGCTTCCGCATCAACAGAATTAATGAAGTCTTCAAGGGTCCTGCAACTATACGAAACAGCTCAAGCACACAAGCAACTTCTTCGAAGATCAACCAGATTAAAGCAATGGCAAAAGACTCACCAGTCCATTTCTTCGACATCACGTCGACCCTACCTGGTACGAACTGTCCCAACGGCCAAATCCTCTTTTCCCTGCTAAACTCAGTTGTATCAGGTTCCTCAAAATCATGGTCCCCAAACACCCTCAAGACCCGAATGGTCCTAAACTACAAGCGCATCCCCTACACCCAAAGCTGGGTCTCCTACCCCGACATCGCGCCTCTCCTGTCCTCCCTCGCCGTGCCCGCCTGCCCAGTCGGAATCCCCTACACCCTCCCCGCAATCGTCCACAAGCCCACCGTCAAGTCCAACCCCACCGGCACCCTCATGGACTCCTTCGCCATCGCCTGCCATCTCGACACGCACTATCCCACCCCGTCGCTCTTCCCCTCCGGTGACGCAAGCTACGCCCTCACCATCGCAGTCGGCAAGCTCATAAGCGGCGCGGTCGGCAAGGCGCGCGCGCTCATCGTCCCCAACGTCGCCAGGTTTCTTGACCCCAAGGGGAGAGAGTACTTCATCAAGACGCGGTCGGCGTCGTACGGCAAGCCGCTGTCCGAGGTGCGGCCTAGGGATCCGCAGCGAGTAAAAGAGGTTACGGAGGAGATCAAGAAGGAGATGGCGGTGCTGGCGCAGATGCTCCGGGGGAGGCTGGGGAAGACGGGGCCCTTCTTTGAAGGGGAGAAGGCTGGGTATGCGGATTTCATTGTGGTTTCGTTCCTGGCGTGGGCGGAGAGAGCCGATAAGGAGCTTTGGCGGGCGCTGCTGGATGTTGGGCAAGGGGAGATGAAGGCCTTGTGGGAGGCTTGTTTGCCTTGGGTTGAGGGACAAGGTGAGGAGAAGGACTGGCCGCTGTCAAGTTGATACCGTAGCCGAGTGACTGTATATAGCTGAGGCAGGTTGATATACCCATTAGCGTTCAGCCAAATCTAATGCGAGGCTTGCAGCAAACAATGTCCATTCAGGCCTATCACGGATCGAAAACAGTGAGATAAAAATACACTTAGCACGTTGCCGACATCTATACATCAGCAGCAACGTATCGTACACAGTAGGAGCTTCTAAAAACCATGCCCCGGCAAAATCACAGCCCCCGCAGGAAGTTAGCCTCTCTGATAGCCTTCCTCCTCGCATCTCTCGCACTCTTCGTGATCTCCGTCCGTTTCTCAATACTCTCAGCAGCCAACTCGAAAACATCTTCCGCTCCCTCGCGATTATACTCCGCAGGCGTGATATCGGTCGCATGATGATGAACCGGGACCTGAGGCGGAAGCGTCGCCGCCCTCGCAGCCATTTTCTTCTCGTAACGTTTACGCTGTTTCTTATTCAGAGCTGCGCAGCATTGCATTAGCGAACCTCACATCCTCACAAACGATTGCCCCAGGCAAACAAAGAAAAGACGTAACGTACTACTCGGATCCACCCCACCCTCCTTCTTCGCTTTCGCCCCATCCTCCAACAACCCCCACAACCACTCGGGATACTCCGAATCCTCCAACGCAAACACATCAGGCTTGTTCTTGAAGTAGTTCAGCCCGTTCAGCTTCGTGCCCGCGGGCGCAATGCTAGGCGTGTGCGTCCGCTCCGCGGCGGAGGCTGCCTTCACCGGCGTCTCCTTCTCTGGGTTGACGTCCACGTGGACGCCTTCGGGGGTACTCAGCGGCTGCGACACGCCCGGTGTAGCGGAGGCG